>JAGSMP010000586.1:0-145293 GCA_029286625.1 Parnassius orleans
ATTGAAAAACTTAAAAGAAGGTTTAAGCCCAGAAGCGAAACAATACTGTGTAGGTTGTTTGTTACCTTTCTTCATAATTCGAACAAAGTTGTTAAATTATTAATTCAGACACTAACGCGCACAAAGATATATCGATCTTAATATTTTTTACTTGAAATCAGTACTATAGATCTTGAGGTTTAGAGGTCGATGGAATTAGCAAATGTTTTTTACACAATAAGTAGTAATTTTAACGTATGAAAAATTGGGGTATTCCCAGTAGTCATACCAAGTAGTCTTATTAGTAATACTATTCGGAATGTTCTGCCCAGTAGTCTTACTTGGTAAGAGTACTAAGAATAACCTTTCCCAATAGTCTTACAAGTAAATAGATTACTAGGATTAGTTACCAATAGATCTGACTAAGTAAGACCACTGGGGAGAAAATTCTCAGTAGTATTCTTACTTTATAAAATACAGGGAAGTTTATCACGTTTTATTAAGTCACTTGCAACTCAAATTCGAGCACTTCCCGATGAGCTAGAGGTTGAAATTTTGAATGTTTGCTTTTTATGATTAGTAGGAATAAAAAAGGCGAGCACAAATGTGAAAAGGCAGTATCGTATAAAATAGCAAACTTCAGTCAAATTAGTCCAAGCAGGTAGGTAGTGATGAAAAATTCCATCTATTTTATAGAGTAGGACTACTGAGAATTTTCCTCCCCAGTGTTCTCACCAGTTAGGTCTTCTTGGTAATTACTCCAATGATCTTCCTTGTGAAAATTTGGTAGAGACTATTGGGAAAAAAAATTCTAAATAGTCTAACCAGGAAAATAGTCTAATAAAACTAATAAAACAACTTTGAAAGACTACTGGAATATACTACAAAAAATTAACAGGTAATTTCATAAATTACATGAATATGTATTGAATAAAAGTAACTTACGGATTTCATGTAGTTTATTTTAATTGCCGTGTAATTTCGGCGTAGAAGTCTACTACCTCGCATCATCGATATCGTAACAGGTGACAGAGGAAATGAAACACATGATGCGCAGTAGCATCTTCCGCTAACAACTAAAATAATAAAATCTGCACCATTCCGCCTGCTAAACGCGGAAAAATCTATAATAATAAAAATAAATATCCGGCAATGAGCAATCTAAATAGGGCAGGCCTGTGTTCAGCAGTGAACCTGTGATCCCTTCGTCGTGTCGTCCCTTATCAACGGTGCAGCAAACCAATTGAAAGTTTGGAAAAAAAAGTAAATAATATAAAATAAACACAGCACTTTCTAAGAAAAATTGTTTTTTATTTTTTATTTAATAAGGCTTACCAACTAAATACATAAACGGAACTTATGATATCACACTTTTGAGAAATACATTTACATATGCATTTAAATTAAAGGTATGCACAACATCTTTATTATAATAAAGACGTTGTTTTGAATTACAAATTAAACATTTTAAATTAGTAAAATATAAAAGGATTTTATTTTACAATAATGGCAAAACTAAAAACAAAAAACTAAAATGAATCTTACAACAATCCAAAATCGATTTTTAAAAGTATCTATCTTTTCAGAAAGATATCTAAATTACTTTTGAAATAAAAGGTAATTTTTTTTTTTTTATATTACAAATAGGAGGAACTACCATATTTCGTTTTCTCAAGGACACTGAAAATGGTTTATAATTATGCAGACGAGCCGTAACTCTAGGAACTAATATATTAATTTGTGATAGGAGAGATGGACAATCCACTTCATGGTTCAATAACTTATACAAAATTATGGACAGCTGTTCCTTACGTTGCTTTAGTGATAGCAAATTTAATTGGTTTAACCTATCAGAATAACTACTGAGGCTGCGGTAACTACCATTGATAAAAGAGATCCTTTTCACAAACTTTTTGAATATTTCCGATACGGTGAACATTATTCTGATAAAATGGATACCAAACAGAACTAGAATAATCCACATGGCTACGCACGAAGGCGGTATACAAAACTTTCATTGCCTGAACAGATTTGAATTCTTTTGAATTTCTTAAGACAAACGCTAACATTCTGAAACATTTACTAACCGTGTTATTAATATGGTTAGTGAATCTCATTTCAGAATCGGAGCAATACCAAATCTCTAACCTGATCGACTCTGTTCAACACAGTTCCGTTTATGTTGTAAGAGCTAGGAAATTTGTTAAATTTTCGGGAATATTTTATGTGACAATATTTATTAATGTTCAAAGTCATACAGTTTAGCCGACACCATTCCGTAACCCTGATGTCCGCTTGAAGTTTTATCTGATCAACACTGTTATTAACTGTTTTGGATAGCTTTAAATCATCTGCGTAAAGTTCAAATTGAGAATTAAAAATACAGTGTTTTATGTCGTCAATGAACATAACAAACAGAATCGGCCGAGATGGAGCCTTGGTGGAACTCCGGAGGCAGGGTAAATATCCCTAGCTGTAAAACCATTCACTACTACTCGCTGCATACGACTACTTAAGTAAGATGAGAACCAATTCAAAAGTGGCCCATGAATACCAAAATTGTTGTTAAGTTCACGCGAACGCTTTACTAAAGTCTGTATAGATTGCGTCTACCATTACCCGAACTCATACTAGTAATTATTCTATCCACAAATGTTAAAAGGTTGGTTGCTGTAGAACGTTTCTTTAAAAACCATGTTGTTGCTCTGCCACGGTTTTGATTTATGTGCCACGATAAACTAGGGCATATTAATGATTCAAAAACTTTGGCAAGAACTGGGAGAATACTAATGGGTCTATAGTTATTTACATTGCTTTTATCACCCGCTTTATGGATTGGAATAATTACAGCATCTCCACAGTTTGGAAACAATCTTCTAGAGATCGATTGTAAATGATATGCAAGGGTCTTGTTAAGTTAGTAGCACAGTTTTAATAAATATTGGATGAATACCGTTGCTTCCTGCTCCTTTACTGGAATCACGAGTTTTTAAACACTTTTCTATTCTATCACTAGTTATGTTTATCTGACCTAATGTTACAGTTGCATGAGATATACTTTCATCAGCCAAAACAACATCACTAGCTGATTCATACCTAAAACAAAATTGTCTGCAAAAGATTGGTAATGCTGTCACCGTCTCTAGCAACTCTGTCTCCGAATTTCATGAATGATGGTATGTCCTCCTTACTTTACGTTTATTCTTAATATAAGCCCAAGTATTTTAGATTTTACAACATTACTGACAACTTTTCTATATATACTACGGTAGCATGTTTTTATCATGGTCGACGTTCGTTCTTTCAATATATTATATTCCAATTCATCTAAGCCATTTTAAATTTTTGTACTTTTGGCGAGCTTTTTCCTTTTCACGCAACAAACGAATAAGGTTGTAGGAAAACTATGGTGGATATTTCTTAATATTACATTTCGGATGGGCACATACTCAGCAATAATTTGATTTAAAATATTGTAAAATTTAGATACAGCGTCATCTGTTTTAAACATGATTCCAATTCTGAGCTCAGTCCACTTCGTTCAAACGATTTTGTTTATTTAAATCATATATTATTAGAGTTTTATGTCCGCTTTTGCCGCTTTAATGCGTATTGGTAGTCTTTTCATACTTAAGATATTTTTTCTCGGAAATACAAGTTTTCTCACGAGTTTTCTACACTTAGAGTACAGTTAGAGTTTACGTGGTAGAGCCATGCTGCAGCTATATTAATAGTATGGTTGTAGCACGAATGGAATCGGCTCGACCGGGAAGGACCACGCTCTCACAGAATGCCAGCGTAAAATAGCTTAGTGCTGCTGTGTTTCGTATGGTGACTGTGAAACGGATACCCTTTTACTGGAAAAAGGCATTCTATCTTAGTCCTCACGGCTGAAAACGCATCTGCATTTAAATTCGCAAACGAAGATAGATGTAGATGTCTGTAGGCCACAACAACCACTTACCATCAGGTGGACTGTGTGCTCGTTTGTCACCCTTATTCTATAAAAAAACAATTAACTATTCCATTGGTGTCGGCTGATCGGCTGTCGGTAGATCAAACCCGAAATACTTGTATTCTGTATAATTTAGCCCATAAGCTTCTTCAAGTTCTCTTAGAAGGAGAAAATACTTATAATTAATTGGTATACAATTTTTATAGAATAAGGGTGATAAACAGGCACACAGTCCACCTGAAAGGTCTTGTGTGCCATAGACATCACATTTATTCGATTAAGAATCAAAATGCAGATGCGTTGTCTGAGAACTAGGATGGAATGCCGCGTATCCTGTAAGGGTCTCGATTTCTACACTCACCATACGAAACACGGCATTAACCCGCTGTTGATGCTGGTATTCTGTGAGAATGGTTCTTCCCCAGTCGGCCGACCGTCGTCTTACAACCAATATGGTTGCGGCAGCGGCTCCACATGCTTCATTCAAACAACTTTATTCCAATTAAAGTCTTATGTAAATAATATCATCAAAACAAACGTCTAGTGTATACAACCACTTCATATCGCTGGTGATGACCTTCGTGGCGCAGAAAGTCCTTCACCGCCAGCATGAGGAAGTTTAAAGTTGCTTGCAAGCCATGGATAGGGTTACGCTCGGGGTATTCCTACATGACTTACTTCGTTATCAAAATATATCTAGGGTAGAACCCAGAATAACTAAGACAGCTCAACTGTATAGTGACGACGTCCCACTTTTCAAACGTCGGCCCGCCAAAGGTTGCGGTCGTGGTAGATTATGTTGTGTACAATATATGATCTATCATGTTATTTTTTTCTTTCCACCAACAATCATTTTATTAAGTGATCAACTAGCATAGCAAGCTCCACTAAAACATGCTCGAACCTCGCTTGTGACGTTGTTCACTCTTGTCTTCGATATCTACTCTGATATCAGCTTCATCATAATTGCAATCAATTCATGTTCATTACTACTAATTCAATGGTTGCGATTTGAAAAGTTCTTCAGAACAACACTTTCATTAGCGGTCTTAGTAGGAACTACGAAAAAACTTAAGCTTCAATCAATTGTTCGCTTATTAATTTCGTTTATATTTATCTTTTACCAATAAGAGTACTATTGATAGTCAATTTTCAGGTTTCCTATCTACCCCTTTTGTCTTTTAGCATGCGTACTCTTGTGTATCGTATAATGAAGCTCGCATACGACACGCAAAAGCGACCGCTTCTATCTTACGCTATCAAAATCGCCTTTGTGTATCTTAGATATAAAACTGAAGCCAATAGGTTTGAAATCCGACTAGTGTGAACAAAGGTTTTGTAATCTGACATCCAACAAGTGATAAAGGAAGTAAGCTGAAGCGCCAATGGTCTAACCATAGGCTTATGGAGCTGACAAGTGTAGGGTAGAAAGTTGTCGCAATCTGTAGGATGGTTTGTTCAACATAAAGTTCTTAAGGGATTAACTAAAAATACGTTAACCCTTTTAAAAGGATACACGCATACTGTACAATATATGCATCTTTCAATAGTGTTGTATCCATATATTATAGTTTTGGAAAAGACAATCAATATACGTCATAAGTAAACGACAACGGAGCTGACAGGCGGGCATTCATTCATAAAGTGAATGCTTTTAGTTCACCTTTCTACTAAATAATTTAAAGATTGATTTTTATAACATTGTTAACAAATCATAAAGTGTTTGTTAATAATAAACGGTCAAATGCGAGTACGGTTTGATAATTCTCGTAAGCGCTCGCTCGATCGCTGTACAATGAATATTATCTGTATTAGCCTATACTCAATAATATTAAAGTACTATTATGTAACTTAATTGTCAATAAATTAGTTTCAGTGCTGCCGTCGTAGATAAAACTCGAGTTGCTTGCGTGCGAAATTTAAGGCAAGTGCCACTGTTCATTCAGCCTTGGCCACGGCTCTATTCCTATATTATATTTATTAATCGTTGATGCATCTGTTAGTGATCATGAAAGTTTTGAACTACTTGACCGATTCACACAATTAAATAATATATTGTGTATATAATGAATAAATTACACACATATTTGCTTTGTAGACACAATGGTTCACCGCTATCCTAGGATCCGACAGGTAGCACAGTGGTCAATATATTAATAAATTATCTTTCAAAAAGTCCGGAATGAATTCGAAAATAAGGACATCCTACATACCGGAAGGGCAAAACAACAGGGCTATCTAGTTATTTTAATAAACCTAAAATGTTAATATCACACCTATTCTAAAGCTGTATTCTTATAAAACATTGCTATTTTATTTTATTTTATTTTATTCTTTTTGGAAAACTTACAGCTAACATTAACAGTAAATAAATGAATAACAACTAACTAAAGGCCATTTAAAAGTTTTCACCTATAGACAATATTAACTTAAAACAATAATTCTAGTCGGTAAAAGATAAACATCGATTAAGACAAACACAGTAAATTAACAAAATTAAACAGAAAAACACTTAACAAAGAATTTTTTTTTTGATTCGAGAAACACTGGTACTGAACAGATCCAAGTCAACGCTATTGGAAATGTTATTAAAAGTTCTGCATGCACGTATCATAAAAGAATTTTGCCTGTATTTATTCCGGGTATGCGGCACGGAGTAAGCGAGGCTTTCTTAATAGGGTAGCTCTTGGTTAAAGCCTAACACTCAGTAGCTCGGACAGTCAACATTACCATTTCCAATTTAAAAGATAAATCATATCTGTAATGCGCCTACGTTCGTGCAGAGGCAAAATATGAAATTTTTACATCGCGAAATGTAGTTATTAGTGAAATTGCGTCTTAAATTGCAGAAAACGTAGAAAAGCTTTTGTACTTGCTCAATCCTATTTATATAAATGTTATAATTTGGATTCCACACTTGAGAGGCGTACCCTAAATGGCTGCGAACAAGAGCGCAATAAAGTATCTTATATGTTTTAATATTATAAAAAATCAGTGGAAAATCTCAAAATGAATCCAAGTGCTCTATTGGCTTTTTAATGATATTGTCAATATGTGCATCAAAAAGTAATTTAGAATCGAAACATACACCAAGATCCTTTACTGACTCTAATCTCTTTATAGAAGTCTTGTAATTTGTAGTGAAAGACAGTGGGATTTGGTTTACGGGTAAAAGTAAGGATAAAACACTTGGACACATTCAAGTCAAGTTTATTGCGTGAGCAATATCGTTCAAGTTCATTGAGATCACGCTGCAGACCAAGGCAGTCAGAAGTATTTGTAATGGGACATAAAATTTTCATGTCATTAGCATAAAGGATTATTTTGGACTAAGTGAAGCAGAAACCTATCATTTATAAAATCGCAAAAAGCAATGGACCTAATAGCGATCCCTGCGGTATGTTTGAAAAAACTAGTTTTACGGATTTTATCGCGTATATTAACTTATTTTATATTCCCGACGTCGAAACGGCTTACCACGGCTTCTCCAGATTAAAATTATTAATTTTTGTTCCGATCTACGCACTATGAACTTACAGTATCTTGAAGTCTTGCAGTTGTATGCTTCGATTGGGATTTAATTTTATTAATTATAGGATCCCCCGTGACCATGGGTGCTGTAAAGTTCTCGAAATGGCGGGAATATAAATAAGTTAATAAACGCGATAAAATCCAAAACTAGTTTATTTAAATGTGGTAGTGTTCGCGTAAATATAAGAAATAATTATGTAAACCAGTACGGACTGGTAATTGCAAATAAAATCGCCGATTAGAAGATCTCATGACAAGCAAGATATTTAACAGCCTTAAATAAAAGAGATGCTGAGACCATAATCTCATTCTTACGTGTGTCAAAATATCGACCAAAAGGACATTCGAGGAAACACTAAGATTCAGGCAAAAACTTAACTGCCTGAAACTTAAATCAGGCAAGTAAAACTTGTAACGAACGGTAAACCAACAAAACGCTCCGATCTATATGACATTAAAAATCCATAGACACATCATGCAGTTAAAGGCAGTTTTAACGACATTTGATTATAATGGCGGCTGTACACGCTCGTCTCGTTGCCTCGCGTACCTCTCGTCGCGTAAAGGCTAGACACAGAGTACACCATGTTGTTCAACTGTTGCTGCGTTTTGCTTTTGTGCTATTAGTTATTATACTTTCTACACATTTAGCATAAAAAGAAAATTAATAAGCCATGACGAAGAAGAAATTCACCGTAACAGAACCATGTAACTACCTATATTTTATTTAACAATATTGAACCCTACAGTACATGTGTACAGGCGCACTCGTTTTCATCAAAGACCCACGAGACCCTTTGACTCGAACGCAAAAACAGACACGCTTCGAGAGCAAACGAGGGCCGCAGACGACGCGACGCGACGGGGCACCATGTACGCTCGTACTCTGCCTGTCTCGTGGTGTCTCGACGAGCGTGTAGCGCCGCCATAATGTTTGCATCGAAACGTTAAATAAACGAGAAATTAGTAAATATACGAATGCAAAAACAAACATATAGTAAAATATTAAAGATTAAATATCAAACATCTGTGTCAACGTCAGAACGAAACGCAACCGTTGACCACAAACACGGAACATATATTAAACGCGGTCTATACTGTCAAAATAAACGCGATGATGCAAAAATTAGAGTATTATCAAAGGCTTTAATCTCGCCATAACACCGCAAAGATTACCGTACGAAGAAATGATCTGCAGTGTCGAGGACTGTTTATTTAAAAACAATATGTGAAAGGAATTTGGAAGCAATACGTCAAGACATTTCGTCTATGTTACGTCGAAGTTCAGCAAAGAAACCGAATCTACCCAAAGACGAATTTAGAGCGTTGAATAACCCCGTAAACAAGAACTCATGATTCTCCGCGCAGATAAAGGAAATGCCACGGTAGTCATGGATACGTCAGATTGTAATTCTAAAATACTATAACTTTTGTTGGATGCAAGCACTTATAAAGGTTAAAAACGACCAACAAATAATACACTTAAAGCAACTAGTGACCTCATAAAAGAAACACTCTGAAAAATTAAATCTGGACGTAAAATCGATAATACCTACGTGTGCCAAACCACCGAAGTTGTATGGGTTACCAAAATACACAAGCCCAATGCTCCACTACGTCCCATAGTGAGCCAAATCGATTCACCTACTCAACACTTAGCGAAAATACTCTCCGCTCAGGAAATACAAGAGCACACACAAAGTTCCTACAATTTGTCAGCGAGATTAAAGACCTATATCTAGCAGACAATGAAACTATAGTCAGTTTTGATGTGCAGTCTCTGTTCACATGCTACCTGTTGAAGCCTGCATAATCTCAATTGTGAAAGAAAACAACATGCCCGTAAAATATGCAGAATTACTCAGACACTGCCTTACATCTAGCTACCTATTGTGGAAGGAAGAGTTCTGCTAAGCAAGTTGATGGTGTGGCGGTGGGCGGCTCACCTGTATCTCCCATTGTCACCGATATATTAATGGAAGATTTTGAGGCGAAAGCCCTGCTTACTTCTCCCGTAAATCCTTCACAGTTAGCACCATGGGTAAATCTTTATTTCAGAGAGCACGAGGGATCTGTGATAGTAAACACCTGGCCGCCGAACTCCAACACGTCTAGCAAGTTTTGCACGAAATAAGCTGGGTCCCGCGCCTACGTCACAGTGTGAGTGAAATGGCACATTCGAGCAGTGCCCTGTCCTGCCATATGTCAGAGGTCTCACTGACAAGATTGGCTACATCTTGAAGCGTGCTTCCATTAAAACATACTTCAAGCTGCCGAAGAAGATTACTCAGTTTTACCATCAGTCAAGTTTAATGTCCCTCTGCAAGATGCAGGAGTGTACAAGCTTGATTGTGGCTGATGTGTAAATTGACAATCCGGGAAGTCTGCAGTCTGTGAACATGTACAGGATCGCCTCCGTCACTACATTAGATTTGATATACCACAAATCCTCGCTAAAGAACACCGATTCCTTCAAGGATGATTCGCGGGGCTATTGAAATCAAAAACATCCTAATTTGAATAGAGAAGATGGCTGGTTGCTACCATCTGCTTGGGATCCTATAATTAATAAATTAAATCCCAACCCAAGCATACGACTGCAAGACTTCAAGATACTGTAAGTTCATACTGCGTAGATCGGAACAAAAATTAATAATTTTAATCTGGAGGTAGCCGTGGTTAACTATGACATTGGGAGTCAAACACTTCAGTCCCCGTGACCTATGGGTGCTGTAAAGTGCTCGAAACGTCGGGAATATAAAATAAGTTAATATACGCGATATAATCCGTAAAACTAGTTTTATTAAAATGTGTAGTGTTCGCGTAAATATAAAAAAATCATTATTACTATGTTTGTAAAACTGCAATGTTTCTGTGTGATAAGGGTGGAAAAAAAATTACTTCAATAATTTTCCAACGTGCAGAGATTAATGATGAAGCTGTTTTTGTTACGAAGCCTCTGTTTATGAACGTAATTAACTATGACTCCCGCAGAGTCAACGTGAAATGATGAAATACAAACAATATACGCATTTATAGCTTATCGAATTAATTATTTATTTTTCTTATATTTTAATAACTATACACATCATCATCATCATCATTACAGCCTTTCACAAGTCCACTGCTGAACATAGGCCTCCCCCAAGTTATGCCACAATGCACGGGCCTGAGTCACCTGCATCGTTCGACTTGCTGCATGTCTTACCAGGTCGTCACTCCATCTAGTGGGGGTCGCCTACACTTCGCCTACCGATACGAGGCTGCCACTCAAGAACCTTTTCTCCTCATCGGTTGTCGGTTCTTCCGAGCCATATGGCCGGCGCATTGCTTACTAATCCGTTGGGCAATGTCAGCCACTCTGGTTCTACTGCGGATATCCTCATTCCTAAGTTTATCACGAAACTAAGCCGCAGCCCTCTCCATATTCTTTTTTATAACTATACACATATAATTATAAAAAGATCTATAATATGATCATTAATATAAAATCTATGCACACATATAATTTTCAAATCAGACCGATTAAAATACTACTACTATTATATTATAATAATAATCGTTATTGATAAACATATTTCATGCACAAAATTTACAGTTGTCAACAGCCCTAAACTAGGATATTATACCTGTATTACAGGGCTAGTAATTATATACTATAATAACTTAGGTGTATTTGATTTTCAAAAAGAATAATGAAACTGCCATTGCAACAATTCAGCTCCTGCAAAGCCGCCGGACCATCATGATCTAGTAAATACCATGAATACCTCAACGAGCCTCACGAAATAATATGTAAGCGCTAAGCCATTCAATAATTGGTCAGGTGGAATGTTACCAAAGTCGAAAATTCTTTGATCATACACAAGTATAATATGAATAATATATTTTATCTTAATACACATATATTTCATACGTGGTAGAGCCATGCTACAGCTATAGTAATAGTATAGTTGTTGCACGAATGGGTCGGCTCGACCTGGGAAGGACCACGCTCTCAGAAATTTCAGCGTGAAATAGCAACAGTACCTTAAATTACCTAATTTAAATACCCTTTTTACTGGAAAAGAGGCATTCCATCTTAGTCCTCACGGCACGGCAACGCATCTGCATTTAATTCGCAAACGATGATAGATGTAGATATCTATGGGCCACAGCAACCACTTACCATCAGGTGGACTGTGTGCTCGCTTGTCACCCTTATCCTATTAAAAAAAAAACACGGCTTTAAGCTAAGAAAATTTTACAAGTAATGGTTTACAATCAAAATTTTCCTTTCTTTCTTTCTAAGGAGGAAAGCGCTTACATCGCAGGTTAGTTACTAGTTATTTTTAAGTGATGATTTAAATGTCGTAATACCCGTAGTAGAAAAACATTGTAAGGAAACATGTATGACTCGCACTGGGGTCGTGCAACGATTATTTCCTACATCAAAACGCCTTATTACTTAGAATAAAAATTCTTCAAAATTATTTAATTAGCCCTGATAAGAAGTTCCGTTGTTAATATACTGGAATGACACGGAACTTTTAATACAGGTACCTCTCATTTATGATCACTTCGACTGTCTTTAAACTGTGATACACTATTTTGGCGTAGTGATTAAGGCTAATTCTTCCTACGGGAACCAATGAAGTGGCCTTAATTTAAATAATTACCCATTCGGTAATGGATTGTTTACGGCGATGAGGAGGCGAATGGTGATCACTTGCAATTCTTTAATTAATATTTAATGTATATAAATGAAAATTATAGTAATAAATATACGTTAATAACAACTTGATTGATTGATAACAACTTGATGCAATAAATTAGGTGCTCATGGAAACACATTTTGACCACCCTATTTGATCAGATAATAATTCAAAACCCATTTAGGTTTCCTTTATTCAAAATAGTTATTTTGTATTCGTTGATAAACTTTACAAATCCATACTTCCATACTTCCACCTAAAATAATATTATAAATGCGAAAGTGTGTTTGTTTGTTTGTTTGTTTGTCCTTCTTTCACGTCGCAACAGAGCGTCGGCGTGGCATGATTTTTGTATGGGGATAGTTCGGTGGCTGTAGAGTGACAAATACTACTTTTTCCGCGGAAAACATCTCATTCCGTGGGAAAATCGAATATGTTGCACATGTTTGTCCTTCTTTTACGTCGCAACAGAGCGTCGGCATGGCATGATTATTTGTATGGGGATAGTTCGGTGGCTGTGAGTGACATAGGCTACTTTTTCAGCGGAAAAACATATCATTCCGTGGGAAAATCGAATACGTTGCAAAATTAAATTCAGCTAGGTGGTGCCACCGTGATTCTACAAGACGGACGACGGTACGATGGACGAACACAGAAGGTCAGAATATCTGGATTATTATGTCTTTTTACCAAAATTAAGATAAAAAATGTATGGATCTGTATTTTTCCACGCAGGACCGGGAAGAGAGCGATAAAACATAAAATTCACCAGCTGATTTTCTTCAAACGTTTTGGTGCATCAATTCGTAATTCACAGAATGACGATAACCTCGCAGACGATACGAGTATTAAGTAATCCGTTGATGCTCTGCCTACCCCGCAAGAGGTTACAGGCGTGATTATAAGTATGGATCAGAAATACTATCACCATCCGTCACGCTTTCACCCTTAACTATTACTTAACAATTGTAGAAACAGTTCTTAGTAAGCCTTATTAATAAGCCTTAGTAATATTTATTGAACGGAAATGAATACAGTTCTTATATGGTTATGAATGAATCGGTATTACAATAAGAAAATTGTGCAAAATTATAAGAAAAATATTTTTGAGAGTTCTTATTAACTAACGTATACATAGTTTAAATTGATTCCGCTAGATGTCGTTACAGGGTTTTAAAACGCGGTAACGAAATGTTTCTGACATGTACTTAACTTCCGCCGTTGAGCCGCGCGTCAACTTATAGTGCATACGGTACCTATACGCTTAAATTGTTTCTATTTCGTAGCTTATTCGACTACCTGCTTTCGATTTCGGTTGTTTGTTATTTGCTGTGATTTGGCTAAGGTTGAATGGATTTATATTGGCTTTCATTTTCGGATTTGTGTATTTTCTTGGATCGGTTTTGTTGATTTAGTTGGTATTCCTTTATACATATTTAGACTCTGGCTTTGATTTTGGATTTTGTTTATTTAGAATCGTGAATTGGTTTCGTTGTTTTAGGTTGTTTAACAATATTTCAAAGGAATATTAATAGTATAGATAGTGTATACGCTACCTATACACTTACTTATTTTTTCGTTGGTTATATTTATATTGACTACTGCTTTCGATTTCGGTTTTCTGCGATTTGTTTTGTGATTTGGTTTAAGTTGATTCGATTTTTTTTTCGTTTTCGGATTCGTGTTGTGTCTTGAATTGGTTTTGTTGTTTTGATTTTAAAAAATATTTAAAAGGAATATTTATTCCTTTTAGATATTTTGGATTTGCTTTAAAAAATATTTAAAAGAAATTTAATTCCTTTTAGGTATTTTTTTTTTTTATAAATAGGTTTTCTTACTTCATAATGCCTCATAAACGTAAGTCCAGCCTTTCAAGAGTATCTTCTCAAAGACAAGCGAAAAGATTAGCTCGATCGCTAGAATCTTTAGAAGATGCTGAACTGAGAAGGCAAGAACAAACAGAACGTCAGGCTGCTTTTGAGCATCTGAGACACCTTCTCAACGTCAGCAAAGGCGTCTTGAACAGACAGAGCGTCAGGCTGCTTTAAGAGCTTCCGAAACACCTTCTCAGTCAGGAAGGCGTCTTGAACAGGCAGAGCGTCAAGCTACTTTAAGAGCTGAAATACCTTCTCAAAGTCAGCGAAGGCGTCCTGAACAGGCAGAGCGTCAAGCTTCTTTAAGAGCTACTGAAACATCTGATCAAAGTCAGCAAAGGCGTCTAGAACAGGCAGGCGTCAATCTACTTTAAGAGTTACTGAAACACCTGCTCAAAGTCAGCAAAAGCTATTCAAACAAGCGGAACGTCAGGCCGCCTTAAACCGCGGAAACACCTGATAAAACAACACAGACTCATTGAGCAAGCTGAACGTCAATCTACTATAAGGGCATCTGAAACACCAGAACAGACACAGGCGCGAAGAGATGCAAATGCACAGCTCAAGCTGAACGTTGCCAAAATTTTCAAACAATTGGTCGGTTTTAAATGACGCAGCATTCAATTACAGTATGATCCGTTGATTGATTATAAAAATCACAGGTTAGTTGTTATCGGACTGATGGACAAGGCGTGTCGATTTTGCAGCGCTTTAAAATGGAAAGATGAGACCGCAGGCATGTGCTGTTCAATGGCAAAGTGTCTCTTCCGTTACTTGGGAACCAGAAGAACCTTTGAAAACTCTCTTTTATATGATGCTAATGAGTCACGGCGCTTTTAAACAGGATCCGGAAATATAACTCATGCTTTCAAATGACGTCCTTCAGGTTGACCGGGAAATAATAATGCCGGATTTTCGCCTACATTTACCGTGCAGGGCAAATTTATCATAGAATAGGTTCACTCCAGCTGAAAACGAACAGCATAAATTTTTACAAGTATATTTTATGGGTGACGAAGAAATTGAGGTAGACCGTCGCTGCCAATTTATCCAGAGTTGAGAGAGACACAGTGTTCAAAATTCAAAGATTCTTGCATGAACGTAACATTTTAGTCAAAACATTTAAAACTGCTTTAGAAAACCTACCTGAAGAGGATTATAAAGTCGTCATTCACGCATATCGGACCCTCGAGGAGAGCATGAAATGCGCTACAATGCACCTTTGATAAACGAAATAGCAGCCGTAATTAGTGGTGATCAATTTTCTTCACGAGACATTGTCTTGCGAGCACGTGATGATACGTTGCAACGGGTAGCCGATACACACAAGTTTTATGACGCTCTGCAATACCCATTGATTTATTGCAAAGGACAAGAGGTTATCATTTTCAAATTCCACTGATTAACGGTCACAAAGCCTACTCCGAACAAAAAGTATCATGTATGGATTTTTATGCGTATCATATGATGTTGCGAGAAAATGATTTTAACCTCTTAGGCCGGTGTAGACAATTATTTCATCAATTTTGGTAGGCATGTATGTGAAGGTAGAAAGTGAATCTCCGTTATATATCTTTAAATCAAAAAGCTGCGCGTTGAGAATTATATACATTTACAAGATGCAGTTTCTAGCGACGCCAATGTAAACCCCAGAGATTTAGGTAAAGTGGTAATTCTGCCCTCATCATTCGTTAACAGTCCCCGCTACCTACATGAGTACACATAAGACGCATTCGCCGTGTACGAACTCCAGACCTGATCTTTTGTTACTTTGCTTGCAATCCCACATGGAAAAATAACTGAGGAGCTAATGCCGGGCCAAAAAAAATGACAGACACGATTTAGTTGCTAGAGTATTTAGATTAAAAGTACAAAATTAATGTATGTAATTAACAAAGGAAAATTTTCGGAGGTGCAGTGCTTCATGTAATTCAATTGAATGGCAAAAGAGGATTACCGCATGCCCACATTCTAATATGGCTTAAAGAAAGTTGGCCCAGCCAAATAGACGACATAATAAGCGCCGAGATTCCGGATCCTGAGCAAGATAAAGAATTGATACCATCGTCCGAAATATGATTCACGGTCCATGTGGAGCACGAAATTCAATATCGCCATGTATGAAAGAAGGAAAATGTACAAAGAAATTCCTAAACAGCTATAAAAGAAACAGTGCACAATGACAATGGCTACCTTTTATACAGACGCAGAGCTCCGAAGATGGTGGCAGGAAAGTTACAATCAAATCTCGCTCTGGAGCGTTCAAAACCTTAGATAACAGCTGGGTTGTCCCGTATTCCCCATTCTATGTAAAATGTTTAATGCCCACATTAATGTAGAAGCATGTAGCTCTGTCACGCAATCAAGTATATCTGTAAGTACATAAATAAAGGAAGCGACCAAGCAATATTTAATCTCAGGAGTGAAGGTGAGGCAAATCCGTTAATGAAGTATAGACCTTTCAAGCAGGCGTTATGTCAGCAGTAACGAGGCAGCGTGGCGTCTCCTTGGCTTCCTTACATGAAAGGCACCCAACAGTTACTCACCTTACTGTGCACTTAGAAAATGGAGGCGTGTATATTTCACCGAAAAAATTTCCAAGAAAATTGCATCACCGCTAAAAACTACACTAACAGCCTTCTTTCAACTTTGTCAAACCGACCCTTTGCAAAACGTTGTTATATTCTGAAGTCCCCGCTTTTATACTAGGAACACAACTAGGAGGAGACGAAACATTTTCAAGGCGCCCTGTTGCAAATTGGCCCGGTGTAAAGTCATCAGATGCCCTTGGTCGTGTGTACCGTCCATGTAACAAATTTTGAATGTTTCTGTTTACGATTGCTGCTGCACCATGTTCGGGGTCCTACAGGATATAAAGACCTTAAAACTGTCAACGGTCAGGAATGCGCAACTTATAGAGAAGCATGTGAAGCTCTGCATCTTTAGAAAACGATAATCACTGGGATGAAACCATGGAGGAAGCTGTGCAGTGCCAGTCACCAGCCAAAATTAGGGATCTTTATGCAACTCTCATATCATCTTGCGGGCTACCTAATGCACATAAATTGTGGGACAAATATAAAGTACATGGCCGAAGATATTTTGCGAAGGTTACAGCAGACACACGCGAACATGACATACAATGAACACATTTATAATGGAGCACTTGGAAAAATTGAAGATAAAGTAATGGCAATGTTAGGCAAAAAATGAAGCGACTTTGGAATGATAAGCCCTCAGCGAACAACCGAAAATGAACTAAGTGATGAAATTATACGTGAAACAAACTACGATATACCAGCTTTGCAGCAGCAAGTAGCCAATTTGTACCCGCTTGCTTCCCGAACAAAAACGAGTTTTGACAAAGTATTAGGACAAATTGAATCTGGAAATGGTGCCCTTTCCTTTTAGATGCCCCTGGAGGAACTGGAAGACATTTTGTTAAATTTATTATTAGCGCAAGTACGGAAAGATAAAACATTGCTGTGGCCAACTTCCTCCGGTATAGCCGCCACGCTGCTAAGCGGGGCACACTGCATTCTGTTTTAAAACTCCCTCTAAATCTAGCCCAGGAAGAATCGCCGATCTGCAATTTTAGCAAAATAGTGCACGAGGTATAATGCTACGACAATGCAAACTTTTAGTGTGGGACGAGTACAATGTCGCATAAAAAGCTGTAGAAGCACTAAATCGAACGCTCCAGGATTTGCGCAGCAATACCGATGTAATGGGAGGAATGGTGGGTTTACTGGCTGGTGACTTTCGCCAAACTTTACCTGTCATTCAAAGGCACACCTGCAGATGAAATTAAAGCATGCCTCAAGTCGTCTATTTCATAGAACAAGGTGACAAAATTCAGTTTAACTACGAATATGAGAGTGCATTTGTATAATGATATCAATGCTGGAAACTATGCTGACATACTATTAAAAATTGGCGATGGTGGTTGGAAACGGATGCTGAGGTCTGCGTTAAATTGACGAGATTTTTG
This sequence comes from Parnassius orleans, assembly GCA_029286625.1. Classification (NCBI taxonomy): domain Eukaryota; kingdom Metazoa; phylum Arthropoda; class Insecta; order Lepidoptera; family Papilionidae; genus Parnassius; species Parnassius orleans. The sequence continues at coordinate 18,025 of JAGSMP010000586.1, forward strand.
TAATTTAGTACAGAGTCATTCGATTAATTGCGAGCGTTTATTCAGATTTAACGAACAACATGCATGAAGACAAATGGTTATGTGAAGGGCGATTCTTGCACCAAAAATGAGAGCGTTAACAAAATAAATTCAGATATATTAAGCGAAGTAGCAGGAGAAATAACAGAGTATTTGTCAGTAGACACAGTTATGGACACAGAACAGAGCACTTCATATCCCGTAGAGTTTCTAAATTCTCTAGAGTTCTCAGGTGTACCTTCACATGCTTTAATTAAAATTAGGCGTCCCAGTCATGCTAATGCGAAATTTAGATGCTCCTCGGTTATGTAACGGAACAAGGCTGCGTGTGACATATCTTGGACGGAACATAATCGGTGCTAATTTTGACAGGCGTAGGAAATGGTGAAATGTTATTATACCACGGATCCTATAATTCCCACAGATCTTCCTTTTCAATTCAAAAGTTGCAGTTCCTCTTAAACTCGGTTTTGCAATGACAATTAATAAAGCGCAAAGGCAAACGTTACAGGTAGCGGGGTCAACTTAGAAAAACCGTGCTTCTCTCATGGTCAGCTGTATGTAGCATGTTCGCGTAAATGTCCAAATGAATCTCATTCTTTCCCGAATGGAAAAACATATAACATTGTGTACAGTAGCATCTTAAAATAGTGTATAGTTAGTTTTTTCCAAAATCCCACAATCAATTAATCAAATTCCCACAGATCTTCCCTTTCAATTCAAAATTTCCTATTTAGCTCAGTTTCTTTTCAATTCCAAATGCTGCACCTCTGACGGACCTATTAAGCTCAGTTTCTTTCAACTCAAAGGCTGCATCTCTGACGGATCTTTTATTTGGCTCAGTTTCCTTTCAATTCAGAAAACTGCATCTCTGACGAATCAATTTAGCTCAGTTTCTTTTCAAAGTCTGCATCCCTGACGGATAATTATGCTCTATCACTAAATCCCAAATATAAACAAACGCTCTTTTCTATTAATATGAAATATGCCAAATAATTTAAGTTACTTTGTTGTGGTAGCATATTATATTATTATATTGCTACGTCCCACTGCTGGTCACAAACCTCTTTCATTTTTTGACAAGTTTTGGAGCAATTACTTCGTCACACTGCTACAGTGCGTGTTGGTGAGATTAGATTAATTTTGATTAATTTTTGATTTAGTAAAAGCTACATTACAGTGGAGTAATTGGAAACACGTAGAAAAAAAATCATTTTATGTAGGTTAAACAGTTCGTAGTATTTTGGGCTTAAGGCGCGCGATTAGAGAATTTAATCATGAATGCCAGGGGTTCTTTTATTAAATTATTTTTAATAATTAAACTCAAGCCAATTTTTCCTTTTTTAATTCTTGCACTGGAAATAATAGTTTTGTATTGCAACCTTATGTTTAAATAAAGCTAATATTATTTAACTTTAATCTAGTGAAAAAGTGCTAGTACAAGCAAGAATTTTATACCTATCTATGTTTTATTCTTATTTAATACTAGGTTTTTGCCACCTTCGCTCGCGTTGGCCTCAATTTAGAAATATCATTAATACTACTCCAATGAAAGTTAAAATTTCATAATTCTATTCACGATGAACGTGTGAGAGGAACTATATTCATGAACGGAAGTAGAAATATAGAGAAGATGGGCAACAGCGTCTTTCTGATTACAACTCAAAATAATAAAAAGATGCAGTTGGCAACCCGCCTGCCAAGCGTGGCAACAACGGCTATTATCCAACTTATTTCGTAATCTATGGGGGGAATTGAAATGATGAACGGGAATAGAAATATTTTAGCAATGTAGACGCGGCGAAATAGAAACCAATATCTCATTACGTCTCGTGGGTGTCGTAAGAGGCGACAGAAGAGAAACTGAAACAGGAGATGGGTTGCAGCATCTTCCTAATAACAGTGCAGAATAATAAAAGCTGCGGTTGCCAACCCACTAAACCGTGGATACTACTGCTAATATCCGGCCTATTTGACAAACAATGGGAGCCTATGAATATAAAAATTAGCAGCCTACTACATACATCCCACTATTAGGGACAGGCTGCAGCGATTTTAGGACAAGAGTTGATTGAGTTGACTCCAACGCGGGTTGGCCAACTTCACATAAGTATACCCAAAATGATTTCCGAAATATTTTATAATTTAACTTCTCAAATATGCAGATTTTCTCGCGATATTTTCCTTCACCACCGAGAACGTACTAAATCGAAACTTCAAATTGCAATTAAATAATGAGTGGTGTCGGAGCGGATCGGATTTGGGTTGTTTACGTTACGTACGATGAAATTTACGTTTGGATCGGCTCGATTACCGGATAACTTTCAAGATTCTATCAATGTAAACTCATTGATATAATCTAAGGATATCATAGTTAAAATAAAAATAAACATGTGTTTAAAATTAGCTGTCTTTGATATTTATAGTACTTTTCGCAAGAACTATAAACTATGAAACCGAGACTGTCACAAAAATCTCAATAGGTAGTATGTCCGAAAATATGACTATCTTAATATAATATGACAAACAGTTTTATCAGTCTCATTAAAAGTAGAAAAAATAAAAAAAAGCTTACATACGTCTTACGACTGTACACAGGACTGCTAATTAGCCATGCAAAAATAGTGGTTTCATATGTCCGCGATTTTATTTAAAACTACTTAGAAATTAAGATTTCGCCGCCAAGTTATTCTGTACCACTCACTGAGCACGTGAAAATAAGCAAATAATTTCCTTGCAAGTTTCATTGGTCTCTCGAGAATCAAACACTTTTGTTCATGTGCTTTGAAATCTTTTGGCGAGCTACACGGCTCGTATTTGCTTAAATAAAGTCATAAAAACTGAAAAGAAGCTTTGCACTATTGTGGACCCCATCTACCTTGTAATTAGTCATTCAAACTATTCCATCATTTAGAGATGAAAATCTTACAGTCCACTTAATTTTCAATTACTTACATCGGACTTGATACAAAAAGAAGTTGGTGAAATATTGCTATGCTGATAGACACCCAACATATTCAACTAAAGACATTCTGTCTTAATTACAGTTTTGTGTACATAGTTCTGTTAGTCATTGTGCTAAAAGTGACAATAACGATAAATCATCCCGACACCGGTTTGGATATTTTAAGTCTGACAATTTTTGATGCTGGAAGAATAAGTATTCAATAGAATTCTCTTTAATTTCATCAGTTACTTATTATTAGTTTATTTAGCAGTAAGTAGATGGCGCTTTTATGAGATCAAAACTATAAAAACAAAACTGTACCTCTAGTACTTAGCGACAATAAGTTGAGATGCGACTGTGCTGGCCCAATCACACAACAAAGCCGCCAACATTTATATAATACACACATTAGACATAAAGTGACGTAGATTCTATTAAAATTCTGCTTCTGTATCAGCGCTGCCAGCGGTGCGTAATAAATATTTTACGATATAACAATATGGAGAAATAGTGCTGTGTTTAGTTGTTAATATCGCCAAACGATTTCTATTCATTGATTTGGTCAAGCTATCATGATATGGTCAAAAACAATGTTAAATTTAATTAAATGCCACCATTTCGTGCCATAATCGACTACTTTATTATATTATTAATTCTAAGATCTGAAACTACCATATATAAAATCTTTTTATTTAAACTATGGATAGTGAGAGTTTTGCTCTCACTATCCATAAAAACTGTAATTATTCAGTTTTATCGGGTTATTTATTGATAAACAAAACTTTTATAGATTAGAAATTAAACTTAGAAACATCTCACATTTTATGATTTTCGATAGATGTCACTATTATCTACTATTTAAGTTGTAATTAGCTACTACAAACTTTATTAATTCCTACTAAAATGAAATAACGAAAGAACTGAAAAATGAACGTTAGAATTTTCAAATAATTATAAATAAAATTATTAAATGTAAGTTATTTATTTTATTTTATTTATTAGTAACTGCAGGTAAAATTTACTACTTTTGAATTTCACGTTAGATGGCACTGTTTTGATAAAGTGAAATAATATAAAATGAAATTAACATCTTGAGGAAGGAAAATTAACCCTATTTTTGAAGTTCTGCAATCGGATAAAAGTAGCCTATAGTTGCCCTGGGTCCCTAACCACCTACACATAAAATTAATGGGAATATTTTTGTGAATCAAGAATACACAGACAGAGAGACAGACAAAAATTCTTAAAACCACAAATTTGACTTCAGTGCCCTTTATTTAGTCCCCTGGATTGGTTTTTTCCAGGAAATATTAGAATTACGGACACGACTTTTCTACAGATTTATTATATTAGGTCCTTACATATGAAATTAGTGTGTTGTACAGGAGGAACATAAATAATTTTTTTGTAAAATATTTTTAATTAATCAAAGTATGCACCGTTGTTATCTATGCCTTTTGCCATCTCAGGGTAGTTCATTGATCCCTTTACTAAAAAAACCATGGGGCGGGAATCAATAAACTCTTTGAAGGCGGTTTGGACTGCCACATCGAGTTGAATTTTTTTCCTTGTAGGAAGTAGAAAAATGGTAATCTGTTGGAGCAAGGTCCGGGAGTACGGTGGATGTCGCCAGACATTCCAATTGTAGCTCATCTAACTTAGTGGTTGTTTGTTGTGCAGTGTGGTCTTGCGTTGTCGTGACGTAGCAGTGGCCAAGAGCGATTGACCAATCTCGGTTGTTTAGCAGCTAGTTCTTCCTTCATGGTTTGCAGTTGCTGACAACAGATATCTGCCGTAATCGTTTGGCTAGATTTTAGAAAGCTGTAGTGGACAACACCGGCGCTAGTCCGCCAAACACTCACAAGTAACTTTTCTGAGTCAATTTCGTTTAGGCAGGACGGCTGGGTCTCCAGGGTTCAGCCATTGCGACGAGCGCTTCCGATTATCGTACAGTATCCACTTTCATCACAAGTAATGATTCGATTTAAAATCCTTCATTATTGTGTCGATTGAGCAAAAGTAACACAGCAGTCGACGCGTGTTTGTAAGTTCGATTCACTCAATTCATGAGGTACCCATCGTTCAAGTTTTTACTTTCCGATTTTCTTCAAGTGGATTAATACAGTTTTATCACTTACCCCAAAGCCTGCAGCTATCTCTAAAGTGTTTTGTGATGGATTCCTTCACAATAGCCTTTAATTCTTCATTTTCCACTTTGTCTCCGGCTGTCCACGGGGTTGGTTCTGAAGGTCGAAATTTCCAGAACGAAAACGTTGAAACCAAAACGTACTGTGCTTTCTTTGTGACACCATCGCTGTACACATCATTAATCCTTCGAGCTGTTTCTGCAGCACTGGTTCCACAGTAGAACTCGTACTCGTAAATATACTGATATTTCATGTTTTCCATTGTGCGGTAATAAGACACCAAAGAAAAATAATGAGAAAAACAAATGAATGACTGTTTTCAAAACTCATATGTACCAGCTAAATGAATTTACAAATTTGAATTTGGAATTTTAACCAAAGAGAAGATATTTCAGATCAGTGGACAAAAGTACGACAAAACGCTAATTTCATATGTAAGGACGAATATGTATAGACGATACTTATGTATTGATATTCGTAAGGACCTCTATTACCTAAAAATATAACTCAATCTCTTGTAAGAAAGTCTTTATTAAGAGCACACGTACATTTTTCAGAATTTCTATATTACCTTTAAACGTTGGAGTCAAAAGTACAGGAAGATGATTAATCGTTATGTCATCTTCTTCATTATCAGCTTCCTTTCTTATTGAAGAGGAGGCAAACGAGCATATGGCTCTACTAATGGTGAGTGATCACTGTCGACCATGAACATCTATCTTGACTTCATCTAGATAGGATCAACCTTTACTGCACTTGGCGGTACGAGGCTGACACTTGAGATTTTCTTGAAGTGGCAATAGGCCTGATATTATATTGCTCGTAAAACCATCAATGGAATTTTTCCGTGAGCTTGCACTGGTAAAACATGACATAAGAAAAATTGACATTTTATAGTACAAAACATGTTTAGTTTAACAACATATTCTTTGACAATGCACGCGCACAAAATGCGGTACGATACAAAAAAAACAGAATTTTCTGAGAATGTTTTAATTTTAAGGTACTAGAGGATCTTTACGTACTATATCAATACAATAGTATCGATTACATTTGTAATTTTATCGAACTGAGGAGAAATAAACTATTAGAAGCCAGTGCTTGACTACTATACCACCTGATTGTAAGTGGTCATGTAGTTGAAGATAGAAGCGCACTGACTTAGCTTGACAACAGTCTATTAATTCTTGGCTTGAAGATACCTACATTGTTATCGAGTGGAAGATTTGATTTCTAGTATGAGTTTTCAATGATGGCGAGATCATCAAATATTATGATGATCTCAAAAGTTTCAGCTATTACGGCGACAATTTTGAATGTTACTGAAATTAATTTATTCGCAACCAAAGCTGGTAATTCTGGCGGTATTAATGACGAGATTGAAAGAAAGCCAGACTTTAGATATCTAAATAAGAGTAAAAGAAGTTGTTAAGGAAAAGCAAGAAAGAACGGATAAGAATGATAGAAGGATATTTGGTAACTCCAGACAAATATTTAAATGTTCTGGAAACCGTAAGAACTGCCAGGAAATTGAAAACAGCCTAGAATTAATGCTATACGAGACGAGAATGGCTGTATACTGAATGACGAAGTTTCGAGTTTAAAGAGATGAAGGAATACTATGAAAGCTTGTTTATGAGTGAAGAGTCGTCTGAATTCAATGAACTAGAAATCTGGAAAGAAGTAGAAGGGTGTGGAGATAAGTGTAGATGGAATAATGAAAGTAATGAAAAGCATGCAGCAGATAGGAGCCAGATATGCAGTATTACTCGAAATGCTAAGGACTGTAGAGAAAGTGGTGGCAGGCCTGCTGTATACCTTTGCTTAATTTATGTAGGAACTGAAGCGGGTACGGGAAGACTGGTGCAAGGCTGTTATAGTCCCAAAAGGCTAGGGAAGTCACAGTAGGACTGTAAAAACTATCGTGGTAGTTTTTGTCCTGTCCATTGTAGGTAAACTGTATGCAAAGTTGTTAATTGAAAGAGTTATGAAAGAAACTGATAGAAAAATTTGGGATATGCAAGCGGGATTTAGGAAGGAATGTGTACGGATCGAGTATTTTTCCATGCGCATGATCGCGGAGATAGTTTTGGTCAAAACCAGAAAGTGTTTTGTGCGTTCATGGAATTGGTTAAAGGCTTATGACAGAGTGGACAGGAATGTGTTATGGCAAACACTGAACTCATTTGGTTTGAGCGCTTGTTTAATACAGGCATTGAAGTCTCTTTATAGGGACTCTAGTGCTTGTGTCAGGATCAACAGGGTCACTCGGACTGGTTTGGCATCCAAAATGTGTCAGACAGGGCTGTGTAGCTTCCCGTGGCTGTTTAACCTATTTATGGACAGTTGTTTGGAAACATTGAAAGTTGAAGAATGTAGGATAAGAATGGGTGAGTTAACCGTCAAATGCCTTTGTTACGCTGATGATCAAGTCATATTTGCGTTGCGATGGTTACATTAATGAACAGGTCTTTAAAGGAAAAGGGAATGAAAGTGGACGCAATTAAGACGAAAGTGATTGTTTTTGAAAAGAGAAGTAAAACGATATGTGAAATAAGAATAGAAGGGAGTTGATTGAGCAAGTGGATGAGTTAGTATTTGGGATGTATATTTAGTAGGAATGGTAGATATGATAGGATATATAATGACGAGTGAACGCAGGAAACAGAGTGAATGGGCTCTACACCTATTATGGAAAGTCAGAATGTCAAAAGGCACGTATTCATAATGCTGTGTTAGTCCCTACTTTAATGTATGGTAGTGAAAGTTGGGTGGCAGAAGAAGCACGAGAGTCAATAAATGCTGTAGCGATCATAAAGGAGTATGTTAGGGCTGAATCTCAATGACAGGGTGAGAACTGTATGATAAGAGAAAGTGTGGTTCGCAAGATGGGAAGGACGCCCTTTACATGGGGAAATGAAATGAAAACTTCTCCCCATTCTCTCAGGCAAGCATCAGGAACACAAAGCACGGCATCCAACTCCACCTGCGTAACGGGCCCCCGAGTCCGATACGCGCGGAGGTTATGGGGCCAGGAAAATCGAGCGCTCAGTAGCACCCGCCCCGACCCCAGCGGCGGATGTGGTCTTTGGCTCCACAGCCAACTGTTGCGGCCGCGGAGGGTAGGGAGAGCGGCGCCGCAATACCGACACTCCTCCCCACCGTGGCCCACCACCACAGCATCAACGGTGCGGCCCCGTCAGAGTCGCAGAGGATAGGGCAGTGGCGCATCGCATACCAACACCTCCTCTTCCCGCGACTCGACCTCGGCTGCAGCGGTAGGGGAGAGGGCACCTCCGCCCACTGGTATGGATGATATCGCGAGTTTTATTGCGATGTGCGATGTTAAAATTGAACGGCTGGAATTGAATTGTTGATAATTCAGTATGTAAAGAAAATCATAACCTATGCTATATGTGATTTTGAAACCATAGCAAGATTGTTCATTTGTAGATCCTACTTATTTATTAAAACTACATGATGACATTATAAAGTTTGCTAAATGAAGTGAGATAAATAATTATATTATAGTGATGTAAAAAAAAAGTATTGTCTTGTCTTTTGTTTTATTTTGATTTTGTTTATAAAATACGACTACACTTGTTTGATTTCGTAATTTGTTCGATTTCTAATTTCATTGATTCACTATATCACTTGCATTGACCATTGCTATGTTAAGAGGGACTGCCTTCCTATAGTTGTTTTGGATAGGATACTCCGTTAATTAATCTCAAGTTATTTATGCTACGCACGGACGCTACGTTACAAATATATTTTTTAATAAATTTAAATTTTTTCAACAATTTTCTTTTACTCATAGGCTGATATTGATCGAATTCATCACCAAATTATAACAAATACGCGAAAAACAATGTATTTATTTGGTTAATGTAATCCTAAATAATAAACGTGTGTCATCTTTGTAAAATCACAAATAGCGAACCTTTCAACACGCTTTATGAGGTCATCATTAGTAAAAGTTTTAATAGCTATAAAAATTAATGATTGCTTAGATAACAAAAATAATTAAAGTAGATGTTTATAATAAACTCAAGTATATAGAAAAATATATAAACGATACTTTAAAATTTTTAACATACCGAATAGCTTATGCGATCAGGATTTACTAGTGTTACTACAGGTCTATTACAGAGATACTTCTTCCCTTCATTCTTGTGTATATTCGAAACTCTTTTAAATATTAATCAATAAGATAAAGGTTGGTTTGAATTAAGCGTCGCTTAGCAATATGGATACCATGGTAGAGACTCTCGATAGACCCAGAATTATCCTGATAGTCCTACTGTCTTTGTTAATATTTCGGAAGATCTGTCAATTCATGAACAACATCAATAGATATTCAGGGTCTACAGCCGAATCAAAATGTCATAGAATATTATAGTTTTAAGGTTTTAGTCTAAGTCTGGTATATTCTAAGTCTTATAACATAATACATTACTACAATAACACATTCAGAGACATAAAGTTTCAGAGATGCATGATATTTCTGAAATAAACGATTGCCTGATTATTGATTCTTTGCATATTTGTGTTTGCTGTGTTATTAGACTTATTTTGGATATTTAGGTAAATTTTCATTTAAGAAACATATAGTATAGAAATGATGGTTTTAAGTTGTATCAAAATTGTGATAGGATATTACATGAATTTTTATACAACTAACCGCAGATTTTCTTTTAAAATTTCGTATCATAAGTACTTGTGCCTTTATAAAATGAATGATTCAAAAGATTTTCTTTGGTGCCTATCGTAATGATCGTTGCTTTTTCTTTTCTGTACCTAAGATTCATTTTAAAAAAAACATTTGTCTACATTAAAAAGTTTAATACATCCAGTTCCCAATAGTTTAGAAGCAGACAATTGTTTAGATGTAATATACATATTATTCTTTTTATGATTTGCCAAAATTGCTATCGTTTTAAAATAGTTTTCTCATACTACCTTTTAAGTTTGTGCATATAAGATATCGATAATGTTTTCCAGTGTATTAGTTTTAATATACATTCAATCTCTATTTTGCATGCTTTTATCAGGCTAAATGCCATTTAACTTAATAATCTTAAAAATCGTGGCGATTATATTAAGTATTCCATCATCCATTCATTCATTACAGACTATCAAAAGTCCATTTCTGAACATAGGCCTGTTCCATAGATTCCTCAAATTCCTCCTATTTGCCGTAGGTGGCGGTCGGGCAAGAAAGAGTGGTTGGTTAATGCAGTTTTATTTTATTTTTGAGTTGTTGAGGAAGATGCTGCTGCTTATTTCCTGTTTCGGTTTCCTCCTCACAACGTGATGATATATAGGTATAGGTAGTTGTTTCTCTAATGCCCCACTAAACATATGAAAGTACTATTTTAAGACGACTTTAAAACAGGAGATGGTTCTCAATGCAACGGTATGTTCTCTTTTGCATGTATGTTATTACGACCTTCATCAATTATTGTGAAACGATTTTATAATTCTTTTATTAAGTCTTTAATTCCCATGCCTATGTTTATCAAAAAAATACTTTCTTTTTACTATATGGTACAGATACATTTAGTATCGACTAAAAAAATAAAAATAAGACTACTACCCCACTTATTTTTATAGAGGTGTCACCTACATGTGACACTGGGCATTGTTCAAACAGCAAACATTGAAATATCCGTTTTTATAAAAGAAATATTTATTGACAAATAAGAAAGAAGCGTTTTATTACCATGGAACATATACTAGAACTTTAGATGCAAACCGATATTGTACTTGGCGCACATTTTTCGCGTACGTTGATATCAATATCCATATCGCCGCTGCGAACAGACAACTTCTACATGGCAATCGGCGATACCTGCAGACCTCACCTCACTAGGCACTCTAATCTGGACTGGAACTCCACAGGCATAATCACGGGTTGGAGGCTTATCATATTTTTGCAGGTAGATAGTAGCAACGTTTCTACGAAAGTCACAGTCCAGTTATCTTGGTAAGCAGCGTCTACACCAAAAGCAAACAGGATACCACCACTTTTTTCCGCGAAGACCTACTGTCATGTAGTTAACATTTTCGTCAAAATGGTTTACCCACCCATACACTTTGTGTACATGCTGATAATAGCTAGGCAATCCACTCTAACTTTCAATCGCTTTTTATTTACCACTCCAATATGATCAATTTTGTGACAAGACTCAATCCGTGACTGTTAGATGTAATGGTGATGATACTGTTGCCATGCCATTTAGCTACAATAACTTTTAACATTCTGCTTTCGCAAATACTTTAGTAATAGTAAGCCAGTAAAAAGTTTTACGGTCCCATTCTTTTTAGTTATCTGGAGGGTTCAAAATAACTAAGGCCCTAGACCCATATCTGACTGCATCTTGAGGCTGTCATCTCTAACTTTAATTGTATAAAACTTATTCGTAACAGTTTTCTTTACCAAGTAGTAAAAAGGGCGTTGGTCTACTATTTTTTGTAGTATTATCTTTTTTATATTTCTTTTTTGGTGTAGAAACCTTGACTTCTTTTTCTTCTACTTCCTGGTCATTTACACAATTTTTCTCGGAGTCGGAAGGTCTACTTTGTAGTTTTACTTGAGACCGAAGCATACAACTAGGAAGAAAAAGACTATTTGCCTCTTTTTCATCCACACTGTCTTCGTCAGTTACCATACTATCATCATCAGGAAGAAATAAAATAATTTTCCCTGGATCTTCTCCGGCTTGCAACTCCTCGGCAATCTCATCTAACGTCAACCCGTAAAACGTAAACATGCTCCAAAAAACCATCCACCACTACAAAGCAATCCAAAAGAAACCAATAGTTGGCGACATGTCATATTTTGAGCGTTGTAATGAGTATAGCATATCTTAATTTTATTTTAAATTACATTAATATTATAGCCAATATATTCATTTATCACGTGCGATAAGAAAAATAACAACACGATGTGGAACATTTTATCTCAGCTTATATTGCAAGAAATCACACTTACTCAGTAAACTCCAAATATGCGTGAATGAACTGAATGAATTTGTCAAATGACGTTTAGTTAGTTGAAATAAAATAATAATAAATTTAATGACTAATTGTCTTTGTAGTAATAATGGTAAGACACAAAAAATATTATCTTATGGTAGAAAAAAAATGTTAAACATCTGTCACCTACAGGTGACACTGGGAATTGAAGAGTTAAATAGGTTATAATTTAGAAGTGAACCCATATAAATTTAAAGAAAAAAAATTACTCCTAAAGGTGGAAAAATAGGGGATGAAATTAATCATGTAACTATTTAGACTACATTCGAGTTTGTAATATTACTGGTCCTGGATCCACTCAAAAGGGTCAAAATCTTTTAATAAAAGTAAAAGTCGACTTCAAAGAACCAAAAAGAAAGTACTGTTTTTTATCATAAGGAACTTTAAATTAAGTAACTTTTACCTTGTAAATTCCGCATTGCAAAATTAAATCACACTATTATTTGTTTTAAAACATTAGGCGCTACTGAATATTTCAAATCTCAGATAACGCGCCAAAGCTCTTAAATACTGTATGCATGAAGACTTTACACGCGGAGCTAATAAATAATACAATGTAAATATAATATATACGTATTGTATAGAAAAGCCAGTATTTTAAATATATTCGTAATATAATAAATCTTGTGAAAGTATTTTAAATTTATTTAAATTCTTGAATAATACTAATTTTACAGATTTTATCGACGATACTTCGAGTGCTTTACAGGATCTATGATCATGGGGGAAAATTTTGTAGTGTAAGTTTAACATTGAATGTTACATGAAACGCATAAAATAAATGAAATACTTCTTAAGAAAAATGTTTTTTAGTATGGTTCTCAATGAATATCTATTGTATGATTTAAAATCTTCTACAACTTGAGATTGCGGTTGCAGATAGCTGCGACCGTACCGTTAACTGTTATTTATTTCAGCACTTAGGTCGATATTTTTGGACAGATAACGTTTATACTAACTGAATCTTATCTCAGAAAATAAATGTGGTACGGAACAATCTACTTAAGTGGCCTCCGTAGAGACTTTTGCGTTTATCTTAGTTTATTACAAATTTATTCTTACATCATTTATACGATAGACAATTTGATCGGATCTAAGAAAATTGACGTTTACACATAACAAAGTTGTCATGTTAATATTTTTTTAATATTAAAATGACTAATTAGCTAACAGTTTCATCCAAATGTGAGTGATTCCTGTGGTCCATAGTCATCTGCAACAAACTGCAAACAAAGAAGACCACGAGTATCATCATTGAGGAATGAGATGAAATGACTCATGGGCTGTGATTATAATGGCTTTATTACCCTTCAAATCGGATAACAAACAGCAGTGCTCACTTCTGACCAGACGGACAGGTAGGTCAAAAAGCTACATCGTTTTTAAATTATTAGTTTATCAAGGTATAAAATTGATGCGGTGGTTAAAAATGTATGGGATGGCATTTCCAAACGTATGTTACATTAAAAAGAAGCTTTGTATTAAAGGTCGGCAAGGCAACCGCAATTTCTCTGGTATAACAGAGATTCATGGGCGGTCGTGGAGCCTTACGCTCGTTTGCCTCCTATTCTATATAAGAAATCGAGTGAAACTAAAAATGCAGGTTTCGAATAGAGATAATTATTGAATAATAAACAATTATCTTAAAACCGTATTCGACTAGTGGATATTGTTAGATAATAGTAAACGAATAGAAGTGATATGGATACTATCAGATAGTGTAAAATTCAAATGGTGAATGTTGGCCTCCCGATTTGATTTTCTCAAATCTATGAGGGAGGTCTATGAATTGACATAGTTGCCACGCTTTGCAGGTGGGTTGGCAACCGCATTTTTTTATATATGAGCTCTTAACGGAAGATGCTGCTCCCTACCTCCTGTGTCTTTCTCCTCTGTCACCTCTTGTGACACCCACGGAATGATATGGGGTAGTGGAATCTCATACGCCGCCGCTACACGCTGAGAGCGCGAAATAATTATCAACACACTATTTTATTTAAGCCTATTTTATAAGCAGATTCTATTTCACCTGAGGATGCCTCATTTAGAGGCAAAACACGTGTCGTATTCTCAACGGTGGTGTGTCTTTAAAAAGGTTTAAAAGTTTAAAAGTTTTAAAATTCACATTATAACTAAAAATAAGAGCTGTAGTAATTTAGGAGGCAAGCGCTCGTCGAAAATTTCTTAGTTTACGAGGAACCCGAGTTTGTCCCTTCTGGCACCTCCGAAATTGTTTACTGCCATTTAAGTGTCCATCTGCTTGGCAGTGAAGGAAAACATCGCCACGGAACATGTCTGAGAAATAAAAAAATGTGAAGTCTATCAACATATTTAATATATGCATTTTTGGTTTTCCTAAAAAAAATTAAACAGGTACTGGAGGTTGCTTCATAACCCTATTATGATTGCGAGAAATGCCGAAGGGGTATTTAGAAGGTAACAATTTACTTGCAGTTGATATTTATCAGCCTAAAAACAGAAACAGTATTTGTTCTATTTTAAGACTCAATCGTCTTATGTATGGATAAAAATTATGCTTTAATTAAGCTTTTGTAAAAAAGGTAAATTAATTGGCTTAAATTGCAAAAACGTGTCATAATTTAAAGGATTACGAAATCGTAACAGAATCGTTTAAGCCTTACAATTTATTAAGTGCTTACATGAGTAACATAAGCTTTGAGATTAAGGTGACAAAACGAGATATAATTTTCTTAAGTAACAAGTTAAAACGTGTTGAAATTCGTAGAAGACCAATAAAGATCTTAACTATATTAATACTTCTCTCGGTGTCATTTGCTCGGTGGTTTCTGGGCTTGTTTTAAGGTACATTCATATTGAATTGATGGTTAGAACAAATCATATTATAGCTGTTATAGCAAATGGATATTAGAGAAATGGAATAAATTAACAGAAAAACCAATACAATAATCCAAACATTAATGAGAAAAAAAATGAAAACATGTGAAGTTGCTTACACGCATTGGGCTAACAATGAGAAGCGGCTTGCGCCTAGCAATACGACGTATATGAGCAATCAATCAATATATAAGAAATTACATCGATGCATACTTCGAAAGGCTTAATAATATTATCGTCCATATTTAAACAGAGTTAATAAAATAAATAACATCACATCCCAAATATCTTCTTCTTTCTACCACTTGTATGAAGATGATCTCCAAATATATTTACAAACCACCACGTAAGATCTATTTAAGCAAAAACAAAGAGTCGATAATATGGATTAACTGTGAACCCTTTAAAATCCCAAGCTATAATTATTGGGAGATCAAGAATGACTACCAAATTTAAAAAAAATATAAATTACATCCTGGTGCATTAAGTGGTGTCTCTATTACCGTTAATCTTTCTTCCCTTTTATTTAATTATTTTTAGGTGACCTGGAAGGATTTTGCTATGTTTATATACACTTGGTAAACAATAAAGGATTTTGTTATGTTGATATTAACTTAGTATACAATAAAGACTTTTATATATATATTATATATTGTAAATATCATTACAGCCACTGTTGATCAGTCACAGAGACATCGAGACAATCACAAAACCAAAACCAACCAATACTAAAAATCAGTAATTTGTGTTTTTACCTAAATTTTGGCTTCGGCGGGGATTGGATTCCAGGAAACTCGGCTATGTAACCAAACTCTGGCCCAGTGTAGTAGAATGAAATTTTAAAATAAAAATTTTATTTGCACAATTTGTATATTTCATTTGACGAATAAGTTCACCAATTCTCATGGCGACAAAATATTTTTTAAATTTAGTTTATGTTTTTAAAGATCTTATGAACGTCGAAATCTACTCTAAAACTGGTTTGAAATATAAGATTTCTGTAGAGAACAATCGCAAAAAATTCTAGGGCTTTCATTTAAAAAAAATTCTTGAAAATTTATACGACATTCTAGTTCTTATCTTGAACTTGTGATAGTCCTCTGGTGGGTGGGTTCTTCGAATCACTATTTTTTTTATAGAATAAGGGTGAAAAACGAGCACATAGTCCTACTGATGGTAAGTGGATGCTGTAGCTCATAGACATCTACATTTATTCTCGATTAAGAATCAAAATTCAGATGCGATGATGCGTTGTGACTTGATGACTAAGATGGAATGCCTCATTTCCAATAAAAAGGGTCTCCGATTCTTTATACTCACTATACGAAACACAGCAGCATTAAGCTGATATTTTATGCTAATATTCTGTGAGAGTGTAGTCCTACCCCGGTCGAGCCGATCCATTCGGGCTACGACCAACTTTCGTAGCAACAACTAAAGATGTCAAAAATTAACTAGCTAAGATCCGCTTAAAAATAAAAATGACGTGTAATACCAAGTTTGAAGAAAACCTTCCCCCCCCTAAATCGCGTGCCAATACTAGGAAATAATACTAGGAAAGACATACCATCGTCTAATACTACACATGTTTCGCCTCTAAACGAGGCATTATCAGGTTATATCGACTCTGCGATGGCTGAGGGTTAAGACATTTTCTTAGTGATCAGCATTTCCCAGCATAAATTAAGGAAAGCGTACAACAGCCTTCCTATCTTACCCAACAGCCTTCCTCCTGTTTTTGTGCTTTTCATTGCTTCATCCATACTTATCTCGCTCCTTGCTTTCTTTTTTTTTAATTTGACCCATAATTCCCCTCAAATATTATTGCGAATTGAAAAACTATTATTCTTGTCTTGTGCAGCATTTTTTCTAATCTATTTTGACTTTCCCCAAGCAATTCTTAAAAAATAGAATAATTAAGAATATTAAATAAAACTCTTCAAATATTTTTAATACCGCTATATTTAAAAGCGCTTATAGAATGATACGAAAGTGAAGTTCAACAATGATTCTAAAAAGTTGGAAACTTCTTAATACATTTAGGATTTGGTGACCTCAACAATCAAAAGTATTTAACGCTCCGCTGTGCTTGACCAACTTTCTTTAGATTTCTTGCGCCCAAATTAATTACCGCGTGAACCGAAGTCATTTTATTTCGTATAGGATTAATTAGAGAACAGCAAACGTTTTAAACATTAACATGATTTGTTTTTTTGTGAATTTATATAATTTCGTTTTAATTTTGCTAATATTCAAACAAATCTAGATGCTAGTGCTAATTGGTGAAATGTTGTCCATATTTCGTAACTACAAATCAAAAAAATACAGAAATGCAACATCTCTTTGCGAGGTCATTGGATCATACCTATCGGAAAGAACATGTTCGTCGACAATTCGAGCCTCTCTCTGTTGAATGTAGTCAAGTGAAAGGAGCTGGTACCGAGATGTACTAGCCCAGATATGAGAATAGTATTCCTTGTAACAAAACTTGCTCGTAATAAAATTGCAAGCGGTGGGCCAGCATGAAATACTTTTTCGCTTTCTAAGCTTACCACAATGCTTGAAGGCTAATTACGTCATCCCTTTCAATCAGTGTAATTTTGGCTTACTACTGTTTTGTTAACCATTTTATACAAAATATGTGTCTAAGAGAAACCATCACTATTCCGTCTCGTAGGTGTCTTAGAAGCCATTATGGAAAAGGCCATGCACAAACTCAATTTTAATTCTCGACAGTAATCAGTGCCTTTGCTTGAATTCGTGGTGTATCAAATCTGGTGTAAAGACAGGATTCATCCTGAAAATGTTTACGGACTACTCATTTCTTAGGGTTTAATTGCTTCACGTTATATTAAAGTTGTTAAAAATTACTTTGCGTAGATCCGCTCGATAATATAAAATTATGTGTCTTAACTAGTTTGAAGAACACCTCCCACCCTCCCTCAATTGCGTGCACTATCCCCGTCACCAGTAATGCCAGCACCACTACACTAAGAAAAGACACACCACTAACGACAATACGGCACGTGTGTTTTGCCTTTACCCGAGGCATCTTCAAGTGATATAGACTCTGCGGTGGCTGATCGCTAAGTGTGCAGCAAGCCAAAACAGCTGCTATTTATACAACTTGCAGACGAAACCGCTCCCCACTTAAGTAGCGAGCTACTGCGTCATGCGATAAAACATGTGACCAATCACCACCTGACATACGCAGCCGCTTGTAGTTAATAACAAACCGCCTCGAAACAAGCGCCTACATTTCAACCACGCAACCAATCGCCGATCACCGTTAGGGTGACGAACGACCATATTACGGGGCTGTTTGTTATTAGAGAGCACGATTAAAGATATTTAAGAGAGTTGAGTCAGAAACATTTGTTTGTTCATTCAGCAGTGCAACGTCACTATTATTATTTTTTAATATCTCTAACTGTTCCAGCACACAGCCGCAGCCCTTATTACACGTAGGTTGTGTCCAGTGTCCAAGAGGTTTTAGCAAAATGGGATTTATCGAGATTGCAATTCCTGTACGCGGCTAAATGCCCCTTATAACGTGTCTCGAAGTTACGACCAGTCTAAGCCACGTAAACGGCGTGGCGTTTGCACAAACAAGTTTGTAAACACCCGATTTTTGACAAATATCCAACTTATCTTTATTATTACAGATATTCCTAAGAGAATGGTTTATTTTGAACGCCACGTAAACGCCGCTTTGTCGAAGAGTATTAGCTACTTTTTCAGATATGGGGCCTATGTAGGTCAAGCTGCTCACATATCGACGAACACTTTGAGGTTGAACCGCGTACAGAGAGTTGCGAACAACATGCTTTTGTTTCTTTTTAATTAAATTGTTAATAAGATTTTTTGAAAAACCGTTAGAGACCGCTATTTGATAAATTACATTAAGCTCTTTTAAATAATATTGTATGGTTACACCACACATTTTTATTTAGTAAACGCTGCATACTTTTAACCGCGCGTCGCGTGTATTTAAATTTACTTAATTAATTGCAATCTCACAATCGGCAGTACGTCAACAACCGTCCTTCTAAACACAAACTACTCAAGGAAAGATTTGCCACTCTAACTTTATAAACTTTATTTTACTTTTTTTTACTTGGTGATCTTTTCCTTTGACGTGCTCATTAACTAACTACAACTCTACTTTGAAAGTGTGTGGCCTTACAAACCATACATTTTATGGTCCTTCGAGAAAGGGTATTTGTCTCTTTGCGGTAGCGATCGGTTCATCGGCCTTCCCGAAACGGGTCTCACCGGTAAATTGAGGCGCATATTATATCGCTCAGCAGCACTTACTCACTCTCACCACGATCATTTCCAAGACGGAGAAATTGAAGCTGGTACTACTTACTGAAGTTGAAGCACCGAAACTTTTATAGCCGCATTTCAACGTATGTGCGCACGCCGCGGCACCCCCAAACATGTATACTCCGACTGCGGCACTAACTTCATCGGGACCGCGAAAGTGTTGCGCAGGGAGTTTGAAGAACTTAAGCAACTTCTGTTACCAGAGTTCTTCAACGAGATCAGCAAACTAGAAGTGGAGTGGCAATTCAACTTCCGCGTGGCCGTGGCCAGGTGGCCTCTGGGAGGCGTCTTTAAAATCACTCAGATACCACCTTCGCCGTGTTTTGGGAGATCAAAAGCTCACTTATGAGGAGTTATCAATGCTGATGGCCCAAATAGAAGCATGCATGAACTCGCGACCCTTGTGTCCTATTACCGAGGATCCCGAGGAATTCTACAACTATCTAACACAGGCCATCACCGGCGGACCAACTTTGTCACTCCCGCTCTCCAATTACAGTGACGTCAGAACTCTAGACTTGCGCTGTCGCTGGCAACTCACTGAAAACATGCTACAACAATTTTGGAAAAGCTGGTCTAACGAATAACCAACTCAACTTCAAAGCCGCTGCAAGTGGAACAAGCCCAGTAAGAACATTGAAAGGGGAGATATTGTCCTTGTTCGGGAAACCAACTTGACGCCGGGAAAATGGGCGTTGGGCCGCATACAGGAAGTCTACCCGGGTTCCGACGGCTTAGTGTGCGTTACTACTGTAAAAACGCAAGCTGGTGTAATCAAGCGCCCCATAACTAAACTGTCACCGCTCCCACTGGTATATAAAAAATCTGAAAAGAAAAACGAGCAAGAACTTAAAACTAAACGAGAAAAAAGAAACAACACGGGCATGAAAACTTTTTCAACATTGTATACAATGTAAGTAGCAATGTTTACGTTGATAACTCAAACATATGGAGCCGTGTGTTATGTCATAGATACTATTTACTTTATATTATATATACTAAAAATAAAATAGTAACGTTGCACTTGAATGAACAAACAAATGTTTCTAACTCACCTCTTAATTATCTTTAGCCTGCTCTTTAATAACAGACAGCCCCGCAATATGGTCGTTCGTCTCTCACGGTGATCGGCGATTGTTTGCGTGGTTGGAGAGTTGGCGGCGTTTTGCAGCGGTTTGTTATTAATTTTACAAGCGGCTCCGTGTTAGGTGGTGATTGGTCGCATGTTTTATCGCATGACGCAGTCGCTCGCTACTTAAGGGGAGCGGTTTCGTCAGCGAATTGTATAAATAGTAGCTGTTTTGGTCACTCTGCGCCCCTTATCCCTTAAGGGTCGCATCAAATTTCGGTAGAAAGGCCACTATGGCCAAAACCGTTCCCAGGTGGTGTTTAGTGGGTACAATTAGGTTAGGTTTGTCGGTGTGTCCCACATAACCACGCAGCCGGCTGCGTGGTATGCTAGAGCATATATAGGATATATATAGAAGCTCTCCTTTTCCGGAGGGTGCCTTTGCATTGGGCCAAGAAGCAAGCTGCTCACTTAGCGGTCAGCCACCGCAGAGTCTACTTCACCTGAAGATGCCTCGTGTAGAGGTGAAACACGTGTCGTATTGTTGTCAGTGGTGTGTCTTTCCTAGTGTAGTGGTGTTGGGAGTAGTGGTGCTGGGATTAGTGGTGACGGGGATAGTGCACGCAGTTGAGGGAGGGCTATATTTATTTATATAAATCGTTATTTTCTAAAGTATTAGATGATGAAGATTAAAGTAATACTTTAATCTTTATTTATTAGTTTTTTGTGACATGTTTCAAATTGAATTATGATATTCTATTATAGACCATATCGAAATTTACCGTTTAGTAATGGTATAAATATATGCAATACATCATGCCGTCCCATGGGTGCTGTAAGATGCGACAGAAGGAAACTGAAACAGGGTCAGCATCTTCCTAATAACAACTAAAAATAATAAAATATTACGGCCAACCCTGCGTGGCAACTATGTCAAAATCTCTCCTATGACAATCTATGGGGAGGCCTAGCAGGAGGTTCAGTGGATTTTATAGGCTTTAGTGGTAAGATTCTATATTAATGTGACTGAAATCAAGAAAAGTAATCTTTCATTTCAATGTGTTAAGATAAATCAGACGCTAACCCTTCAATGTATGCACGATATAAATATTTTTCGCGTCTGAGAGGTTTATTTATGATATATATGTATACATAAGTACGGGAGTAAGGTTGATTAAAATAGCATAAAATAATAAAGTCTAAAACCCCGACACAGAGGTAAAATATAAAAGAAAGTACGTGAGAAAAATTCGCGCCGTCATTACCGAAATAAGCAAGTTCTGTGTAGCGTAACCACATTTTAAACTATAAATGGACTTATTCCTGAAATATATATTAAAGTTTAATAGGTCAAGTAGGATGGAATTACAGCGGAGCTTCTCAAAGCGGGTGGAAAACTGGAACTTGAAGTCCTTCAGAAGCTCTTTAATTCCGTCCCACATGGTGGCACTACACCGGAGGCGTGGAGAAGAAGTTCGGTGGTCTTGTTCTTCAAGAAAGGCGACAACGCTCTCTTGAAGAAATACAGACCGATTTCCCTTCTAAGCCGCGTCTTCGTGCTGTTTTCGAGAGTCATTACGAAATCGTCTTGCATGCAGACTCGACGACTTCCAGCCTCCCGAACAAGCTGGTTTCCGAAAAGGCTTTGGCACCATATACCACATACATACCCTTCGGCAAATTGTACAGAAGACCGAGGAGTACAATTTGCCACTATGTCTTGCGTATGTGGACTATGCGAAATCATTTGATTCCGTTGTAATTTGGGCGGTGCTGCAGTCCCTTCAGCGGTTCCAAGTTGACTGTCGGTATATCGAAGTGCTGAAATGTTTGTACAGTAGGGCTACGATGGCTATCCGAGTACAGAACCAGAATACGAAACCTATCCAACTGCAGAGAGGTGTAAGACAGGGTGACGTTATATTTTTTTATAGAATAAGGGTGACAAACGAGCACACAGTCCATCTGATGGTAAGTGGTTGCTGTGGCCCATAGACATCTACATCTATCTTCGTTTGCGAATTTAAAAGCAGATGCGTTGTCAGCCTTGAGGACTAAGATAGAACGCCTCTTTTCCAGTAAAAGCCCCCGCAAATCTTCACCGCTGCATTGGAAGACGTTTTCACGCTACTGGACTGGAAAGGATACGGTTTTAACATCAACGGCGAGTACATCACTCACCTTCGATTTGCCGACGATATAGTCCTTATGGCAGAATCGCTGGCGGACCTAAGCACTATGCTCAATGACCTCAATAGTGCCTCCCAACGGGTAGGTCTTAAGATGAACACGGACAAAACAAAGATCATGTATAACGTCCATGTCACACCTATGCTGGTAGTTGTTGGGAGCACTAAGCTCGAAGTTGTTGATGAGTATGGACACTGGGACAAATAGTCCGACTAGGTAAGTCCTACTTCGACCGAGAGGTCAATCGACGGATTGAACTCGGCTGGGCAGCGTTCGGGAAGTTACGGTACATTTTCTCGTCAGGTATACCTCAAAACTTGAGAACGAGACTGTACAACCAGTGCGTGTTGCCAGTGATGACCCATGGAACTGAGACGTGGTCCTTCACTGCTAGCCGTATGAGGAAGCTCAAGGTCGCTCAGCGAGCTATGGAGAGGGCTATGCTTGGGGTTTCTCTGCGTGATAAACTTAGAAATGAGGATATCCGCAGTAGAACCAGAGTGACCGCCATAGCCCAACGGATTAGTAAGCTGAAATGGCAATGGTCACATAGCTCGAATAACCGACAACCGATGGGGTGCTCTCGAGTGGCAGCCCCGTATCGGTGGGCGAAGTGTAGGCGACGCCACCAGATGGAGTGACGACCTGCAATATACATGCAGGTCTATGGATGCAGGTGGATGATGACCGTGCTTTGTTGCATTCCTTGGGGAGGCCTTTGTTCAGCAGTGACTTGTGAAGGCTGTAATGATGATGATGATGATGAGGTCAAGTAGAGAAAATTATTATTTTACTCTAACTAAACTTTAACTACTTTCAATTTATTTCTAAGCAATATTTTAAATCTTTGGATGAATCTTGTTGTTGATTAAGTAAATGTAGAATAATAGTTTTAAGTTGACATTTTACATAAATTACTATAATTCATTTTAATTCAATCGTCTGTAGCAAAAAGTTCAAAGGGTAAATTTATTGCTTTATGGTATTCTCTCAGGCAATACTGGATAAAAGAAAAAGTGTGATATAGAAATACTTACCCAGAATTGTATATCCTGAAGCATGAGGGCGTTAAAGGGACGTTCGTCGTTGAAATTTAAATGAAGAAAGTTAAATAAGTCTATTGCGATTTTGATGAAATCTAGCATAATTTGAAGTGGACAAGTTTATTTATAAGATTCTGGAGCAACGTAGAAATCCATATATGGGACGTAAATTTGAAATAAATCTACACTACCAATATAACTTAAAATAAAACTATAGCAAATATCCTCCTATGAGACAATTTATGGGGGAGGCCTATATTAAGCAGTGGATGACGGCTCCGTGGCGCAGTGGTAGCTGTGGGGGCCATGGTTCAATCCTGCACGGAACATGTATTTGTATGGCCTGATAATAATTGTTCCGGGTCTGGATGTTTGTCCTTGTGCAATTTGTTTATAAACTGCCTCCCCGATACAGGAGATAATCCTAGTGTGGGGGTAACGTTTTAAAAAAAAAGAATAGAATAGATTTCGATAGGCTGTAACGGTAAATAGAACGTCAGTTCCTGAATTTCCGATAAAAATAGTATAAAAATTATTTCAAATATATCTTATCCTGTTAAATCGCTACAAGTAGATTTATGAATTATTAAATTGAAAACTTCTTATTATTAAATCATATTACTTCAATATATATGAACATACTAAATAAAAAAATTGTCCCTTTTAAAAAGTATTATAATAATTCTGAAAACAGCAATGTCTATTGTACATATAATGTAACGTATATTATAATAAGCGTATAAAGTTTCCTTGATTTTTTGAAAATCAGGGACATACGTGTATAAAATGAGGGAAGGGATAGTACGGATAAATTTTTCCTTGTCGATACCCGACGCTTTACCGACATACCCTTGAGCTAATTACGTTAACAAGCTTTATATTTGATATAATATACGGTAAGAATACTTAGTGTAGAAACTTAGTGTAGAAATTCAATGACATCCGTGTAATGGGGCGGGGCGTTCGGCGTGCATGATAAATGCACCTTTTGTATTACAGTGTCCTGAGTAGCGACCGCTCAATTTGTATAGGGAATACGCCATGACCCTAAGGTCCGCTCAACGTATTAAGTTTACATGTTGCGAACAACTGCAACTGGTGTTGCAGTTGTTCGCGGCGGCGGTGTCACTTACCATCAGGTGAGCAGCATGCCTGTTTGCCCTCTCCTAAAAAAAAAAAACACTAAACTTAGGCCTTAGTGGAGACATATAAGGGGTTTAGTGAATTAAAAGACATTGCATTAAAGTGTCCTGAAAGGCAGTCTTTTGAGTTCTATGTAAAACGCACCGTAGCTCCACACGTTCGACCGAAAGCTTTTCAGTGAAGTTTTAGGCTTGTAGTTGTTGAAAAAGACTATCAAAAATTATAAGCAAACCAATAACGCTGACTTTAAAGCTGACACTGATATTGATTTATACAGTTCCAGAGGCCAAATTAATACATTATACAGACGGAACGCGTAAAAAGTGATACTAAAGGAATCCCGAGTAGTCGACTAATGCAAATGAATTTTTAATTTTTCACAACACTTAAATTATTTTAATATGGATTGCTCCTCGAGGCACTTCGAACTTAATGGAAGGTCTTAACTTAAAGGCGCCAGGTCTTGAGTGTAGTATGTAAAAAAGGATGAATTATCATCGCATTTTGTGTATTATTTAGCGGGCATTACAATATAGTGTAACGCGATTCTTCTATTTCATTACTATGGTCTAAGTGGGGGCAATAATAATAACACTATACTAGGCGCAACGTTAATCGTCTGATAATTAGGTAAATGATACAGACACAACCGCATTAAATAAATCGAGTGACTTATTTTATGTAAAATAACTTTCAAAACGTAGACAGTCTATATGTTTAGAGAAGCATCTCTTATAAGAAGTAAAACGTTAGAAGCCCATATACTTTCTACTTGTTAAGCAAAATAAAGTAAACTTTTACGGATGAATGTTTTTACTATTTTTGGTGTGTGCCGTCGAATTGACGTAAAAATATTTAATGTACCTAGAAAGTCTATCCTATTACATACTTATATATACTATATACTAATAACTCATTATGTGAAAAGAAGATTAAAGCAGTGTAAAAAGTGAGGTAATAACTAATCCGAAATGTATAACTTATCTTCTGCTCATATATTGGCTGAGTTTCTAAACCAAGAGCGTCATCTTAGAGGAGTAGGGTTAATGTATATTTTACATGTAACTTTTTGTTGCTATTATTTAATGTTCTGCTATTTATGTACGTGTAGCAGAATCGCTAAAGAACCTTAAAACCCATATAAATTGTAATTTCTAAAAGTTAATTAATATTGAGATAACTAGGTATTATACAAAACAAGATTATACCTCATACCTAATACTGGTAGTTGTTGCTACCACTATGTTCTAAACTGTCATTGAATATGTTATAATACAACAAAATGTTTGGCTAAATAAATTGAACTTCGATGGAAAAGTCACCTTTATTAGTAATTTACTCTTATCTTGCCCAAAAATATATTCTATGGTGTTGTTGCCAGTATTATATAGGATTAAGTACCCTTGAGGACGATAAACATTAAGTTTCTCACTTGCTTCTTATCTCTTGTTACTTGTAAGTAAGTTGCTCGATAACAACCGCCATTTGCGTCTTTATACATAACAGTGTCAAAAGAGAATACATAATGTTCTTACCTAAAACCTAAATGATAATATAATTTATATAAATAAATACCGCGTGAAAACTTACAGAGAATTTTTCGTAATATAAAAGTAAAAATATTTAATAAATTCATCTCCTCATATATACGATGGGCATACCAAAAGAAATAGATAAAGGAGGGCCGGGCCATTCACGTAACCACGGGTGTATTTAGGATTATGATTCGCATCGTCGCAATGAAAGTTCAATAGTTCACCTAATATATTGCGACTTGTTCTAATGGATGATCCGCTAAAAACGGTGACGAGCGAATGTTTCAGTACCTATTTTAAATAATATTCTTTTTGTCGTTGTTTGTCATAACTTTCGAAAAATGGCGTGCTCCACTGCGTAAATCAGGGTATGAATAAAAAAATACCTTCGACCTGATTTTGTTCGTACGGATATCTGCAATCAATTTGAAGACGAAAGCCCGCGGCATACAACTGAAATTCAAAAGATGGCCCATACGACTGTCGCTACTTGAATAAACTACTTGGAAAATACCTCTTCTTAATAAATCTCCAAATTATAAGCAGTCAGTGCTTGTTCTTTGCTTTTAAATTATTATGCCTCCTCTACACTACCTGCGAAGTTACCTCGATGAAGTGCTCGTCAAATTCAATCGCAGTCCGAAGAACATAACTACACACTCGTGCTACTTCGCTAAGAGATCAGTCGCCTTGTGCAACTTTAACATAAATAACGTTAAAGAGGCAGCTGCAGGTAGCTAATTGTTTGAATGTTAACGTTAATGCCTAACTATAGATAAATAAATATGTAGCAAGCTAACTATTTAATATTTATATATGAACATTTTAATATACATTTGGCGTACGCCGAGTAGTGTGAGTGAGACGCTTCGTCTAGCTTCGGGGCACTTCGCGAAGTCCCTTGACTCGGGCGCAAAACCGACAGCGATCGGAAGACCCTACAACTAATACGCTTAAAACAACTAGCGATCTAATTAAGAAATACCTGAGAAATTGAATCTAGACGTCAATTCGATAATACCTGCGTGTGCCAAACCACCGAAGTTGTATGGGTTACAAAATACACAAACCGAACGCTCCATTACGTCCAATAGTGAGTCAGATCGATTCGCCAACTTACAGATTGGCTCAACTCTTAGCAAAACACTATCACCACTCAGAGGACACACAGAGCACACACTAAGGATTCATACCATTTTGTTAGTGAGATAAAAGACCTATGTCTTACTGACAATGAAACTATGGTCAGTTTTGATGTTCAGTCTCTATTTACATGCCTACCTGTTGAAGACTGCATCTCAATTGTAACTAGGAAACTAGAGAAAACAACATGCCAGCAGAATATGCAGTACTGCTTAGACATTGCCTTACATCTGGCTATCTATTGTGGAAGGAAGAGTTTTACAAGCAAGTAGATGGTGTTGCAATGGGCTCACCGGTATCTCCATTGTCGCCGATATTTTCATGGAGGACTTTGAGGAGAAAGCCTGCCTGCACCAGTAACTCCAAGGTTCTACAAGCGGTATGTAGACGATACTTTCACAATTTACCATCAGACAAAGTAACTGCATTTTTAGAACATCTTAATTCCATAAACTCTAAAATTCAATTTACTATGGAGTTAGAGGCAAATAATTCTTTAGCTTTCCTAGATGTATTAGTCATTCGAAATCCTAACAACACCATAGGTCACACCGTGTATAGAAAAAGACCATACAAACAGATATTTAAATGGTGAATCCCACCATCATCCTTCACAGTTGGCTACCGTGGGCAAATCTTTGTTACAGAGGCACGAGGAATCTGTGACAGCAAACACCTGGCCGCCGAGCTTCAGCACGTCAAGCAGGTTCTGCACGACAACAAGCTTCGGGTCCCGCGCCTACGTCACAGTGACCGAGTGAAGCCGGCCACAGTCGAGCGTGTGCCTGCTGTACTACCATATGTCAGAGGTGTCACAGACAAGATTGGCTACATCTTGAAGCGAGCTTCTATAAGAACATTCTTCAAGCCGCCGAAGAAGATTAGTCAGTTCTTACCATCCGTCAAGTGCAATATTACTCTACAAGATGCAGGAGTGTACAAGCTTGATTGTGAATGTGGTCTCTCATATATAGGGCAAACAAAACGATCTATTAAAACCCGCGTAAAAGAACACATAGCTGACGTGAAGCACCAACGTTCCGGGAAGTCTGCAGTTTGTGATCATATCCTAGAGGGACCCCGCCATTACATTAGATTTGATAAACCACAGATTCTCGCGAAAGAACATCGATTCCTGCCAAGGATGATACGTGAGGCTATTGAAATTAAAAACATCCTAATTTCAATAGAGAGGAGGCTGGTACTACCACCTGCTTGGGATCCTGTAATTAATAAAATTAAAACTAAACCCAAGCATACCACTGCAAGACTTCAAGACACAGTTAGTTCATTCTGCGTAGATCGGACCAAAATTAATAATTAAAAAAGCTGAAGGTACTCCGTATTAACTTTGACATTGGGACGTCAACCACCTCAGTCCCCCGTGACCATGGGTGCTGTAAAGCACCCGAAACGTCGGGAATTAATAAAATAAGTTAATTAAACGCGATATAATCCGTAAAATTAGTTTAATTCAATGTGTAGTGTTCGCGTAAATATAAGAAATCATTATGTAAACCAGTACGGACTGGAAATAGCAAATAAAATACGCCGACTAGAAGATCTCAAGACCAAGCGCGCAAGATACGTAACATCATTAAATTTCTTGAAGAGATGCAGAGACCATAATCTCATTCCTACGTGTGTCAAGATATCTACTAAAAAAGACATTCGAGGAAGCGCTAAGATCTTAAATCAGGCAAGCAAAAAGTTGTTAATAACGGTGATTCAGCAAAAACGTACCGATCTATGTTTCATAAACAAAACCATAGACAAATCGTCCAGTGATCTAAAGACAATTTTATCGACATTTGATTATAAGAATTGCATGGAAACTTTAGATAAACAGGAATCAACTAAATACAATGAATGCAAAAATAAACATATAGATAAATACCAAAAACTAACAACTAAATCAAATGTCCAACACCAACGTCAACGTAAGAACGGAACACAACCATTGACAACAGACGCGAGTAATAAACAACGCGCGGTCTATAACCTGTCAAAACAATCTCTGGACGACGCGACAATAAAAGTTTTGGCCAAAGGTATGAATTTCGCAATAACACCGCGAAAAATCCCGTATGAAAACATTATCTGTAGTGTTGAGGACTGTCTGTATAAAATAATATTGGTAAGGAAGATTTAGAGGCCATACGTCAAGACATCTCGTCTTTGTTACGTCGAAGCTCAGTGCCGAAATTAAATCTTCCGAAGGATGAAATTAATGCGTTGAAAAACTTACGCAACAGACCAGATTTAACGATTCTCCGCGCAGATAAAGGTAATGCTACGGTTATAATGGATACGTCGGATTACAATTCTAAAATACAACAACTTTTATCGGATGAAAGTACGTACGTAAAGGTCAAAACAGACCCTACAACTAATACGCTTAAAACAACTAGCGATCTAATTAAGAAATACCTGAGAAATTGAATCTAGACGTCAATTCGATAATACCTGTGTGCCAAACCACCGAAGTTGTATGGGTTACCAAAATACACAAACCGAACGCTCCATTACGTCCAATAGTGAGTCAGATCGATTCGCCAACTTACAGATTGGCTCAACTCTTAGCAAAAACACTATCACCACCAGAGGACACACAAGAGCACACACTAAGGATTCATACCATTTTGTTAGTGAGATAAAAGACCTATGTCTTACTGACAATGAAACTATGGTCAGTTTTGATGTTCAGTCTCTATTTACATGCCTACCTGTTGAAGACTGCATCTCAATTGTAACTAGGAAACTAGAGGAAACAACATGCCAGCAGAATATGCAGTACTGCTTAGACATTGCCTTACATCTGGCTATCTATTGTGGAAGGAAGAGTTTTACAAGCAAGTAGATGGTGTTGCAATGGGCTCACCGGTATCTCCATTGTCGCCGATATTTTCATGGAGGACTTTGAGGAGAAAGCCCTGCTTACTGCACCAGTAACTCCAAGGTTCTACAAGCGGTATGTAGACGATACTTTCACAATTTTACCATCAGACAAAGTAACTGCATTTTTAGAACATCTTAATTCCATAAACTCTAAAATTCAATTTACTATGGAGTTAGAGGCAAATAATTCTTTAGCTTTCCTAGATGTATTAGTCATTCGAAATCCTAACTACACCATAGGTCACACCGTATAGAAAAAAGACCCATACAAACAGATATTTAAATGGTGAATCCCACCATCATCCTTCACAGTTGGCTACCGTGGCAAATCTTTGTTACAGAGAGCACGAGGATCTGTGACAGCAAACACCTGGCCGCCGAGCTTCAGCACGTCAAGCAGGTTCTGCACGACAACAAGCTTCGGGTCCTGCGCCACGTCACAGTGACCGAGTGAAGCCGGCCACAGTCGAGCGTGTGCCTGCTGTACTACCATATGTCAGAGGTGTCACAGACAAGATTGGCTACATCTTGAAGCGAGCTTCTATAAGAACATTCTTCAAGCCGCCGAAGAAGATTAGTCAGTTCTTACCATCCGTCAAGTGCAATATTCTCTACAAGATGCAGGGTGTACAAGCTTGATTGTGAATGTGGTCTCTCATATATAGGGCAAACAAAAGATCTATTAAAACCCGCGTAAAGAACACATAGCTGACGTGAAGCACCAACGTTCCGGGAAGTCTGCAGTTTGTGATCATATCCTAGACGGCCCCGCCATTACATTAGATTTGATAAACCACAGATTCTCGCGAAAGAACATCGATTCCTGCCAAGGATGATACGTGAGGCTATTGAAATTAAAAACATCCTAATTTCAATAGAGAGGAGGCTGGTACTACCACCTGCTTGGGATCCTGTAATTAATAAAATTAAAACTAAACCCAAGCATACCACTGCAAGACTTCAAGACAGTTAGTTCATTCTGCGTAGATCGGACCAAAATTAATAATTAAAAAGCTGAAGGTACTCGTATTAACTTTGACATTGGGACGTCAACCACCTCAGTCCCCGTGACCATGGGTGCTGTAAAGCACCGAAACGTCGGGAATTAATAAAATAAGTTAATTAAACGCGATATAATCCGTAAAAAGTAGTTTAATTCAATAAAACTTATGATTAAAGTAAAGTAACAAACTCTATATTAAGCTATATTGTTGAGGTTAACGCTTCTTCTCCTTTCTAAAAAAGTTGTTCCATCCCTATTGTAAAAAGGGTTAATCCAATTTAAAAAGTAAAAAGTACGGTAATAGCCTAACCTACAAACCCACCATTGGTCGCAGACTTCCTCTTATTTCTGTAAACTTCTCGGAGCAGGATTGAGTCCACCGCGTTACCTCAATGCATATCGGCGGATGATTCGAAATAATATTTTTATTTCTTAGACGTCCAAGTTTCCTGACACACCTTTACCGCTGAACACATAGTAAATCAGAATTTAGAAGAAGCAGCAATTAAAACTGTCATCGGTGGATTTTCAGGTGGAGAACCTTCTTTTTTTTAAACGTTACTTCCACACTAAGATGTTCTCCTGTATCGTGGGACAGTTTACATACACAAATTTCTCAAGTATCCAGACCCGGGACAATTTTTTCTATACAAATACTTCCGTGGGATTCGAACCCGCGGCCCCCAGCGCTGCAACTCATTGCTAAGCCATTGCGCCACTGCGCCTTCAAATGCTATTAAAAGCTTAAGCTGAACGCACATTTGTCCGCACCGTACGCGCCGTACGCACCGAATTTTACCGATGGCTTCACACATTTGCACGTACGCACCGTCCGCGCCGTACGCAAATCTTTTGTATTGCCAACAATTTTTGCAGTTTTTTCCAACCACTGGTTTGAAACGGTACAGTGACATTGATCGCTCGAAATCAATATGGATAAAAATATAGTAATAGCCTGCTTATAAGCAGAGGAAGAAGAAAATAAAATTCGAAGAAAAAGAAGATTCTGAATTCATAATATTAATTTAAAAAGGCAATTGTATGGAGAATATTACACTTTATTTAAAGAATTATTAGATGACTAGCTATGCCCGGCGGTTTCTCTCACCCGCGTATATCACGCGTCTGCGCCGCGCGACTTGCGAACTTGCGGTTGCTGAATTAACAAAGATTTAAAAAGTGAAAAATATTACTTAAAGTACATGGTCAACGTAATTAGTGGTTATGCATGGTACAGGTACTGATATAGCCTTGAATACGAAGTGATTTATTTGGATATAAGGATTAATACCAAGGTACGAATAATGTGTCCTGGTTTGTACAGGCGTTACTATTGCACATTTTAACATGAATAACAGACTCGACGACTTCTAGCCTCCCAAAAAAGCTGATTTTCGAAAAGGCTTTGGCACCCTTGACCACATACATACCCTTCGGCAAATTGTACAGAAGACTGAAGAGTACAATCTGCCACTTTGCCTAGTGTATGTGGACTATGTGAAAGCCTATGATTCCGTCGAAATTTGGGCGGTGCTACAGTCCCATTAGCGGTGCCAAGTTGACTGTCGGTGTATCGAAGTGCTGAAATGTTTGTAGAGTAGAGCTACGACTATGGCTATCCGAGTACAGAACCAGAGTACGAAAACTATCCAACTGCAGAGAGGTGTAAGACAGGGTGACGTAATATCCCCGAAACTCTTCACCGCTGCATTGGAAGACGTTTTCAAGCTACTGAACTGCAAAAGGATACGGTATTAACGTCAATATCGAGTACAGCACTCACCTTCGATTTGCCGACGATATAGTCCTTATGGCAGAATCGCTGGAGGACCTAAGCACTATGCTCAAGGACCTCAATAGTTTTCCCAACGGATAGGTCTTAAGATGAACATGGACACAACAAAGATCATGTGTAATATCCATGTCACACCTGTGCTGGTAGTTGTTGGGTGCACTAAGCTCGAAGTTGTTGATGAGTATGTTTACCTGGGACAAATAGTCCGACTAGGTAAGTCCAACTTTGACCGCGAGGTCAATCGACGGATTCAACTCGGCTGGGCAGCGTTCGGGAAATTACATGAATAAGCAGGTATACCTCAAAACCTGAAAACCAAATTGTACAACCAGTGCGTGTTGCCAGTGATGACTTATGGATCTGAGATGTGGTCCTTTACTGCTGGCCGTATGAGGACGCTCAAGGTCGCTCAGCGAGCTATGGAGAAGGCTATGCTTGGGGATTCTTTGCGTGATAAACTTAGGAATGAGGATATCCCCAGTAGAACCAGAGTGACTGACATAGCCAAACGGATTAGTAAGCTGAAGTGGCAATGGACCGGCCATATAGCTCAAAGAACCGACAACCGATGGGAAAAAGGTTCTGGCGAAGTGAAGGACCCCCACTAGATGGAGTGATGACCTGGTCAGACATGCAGGCAGTCGATGGATGCAGGTGGCTCAGGACCGTGCTTTGTGGCATAACTTGGGGGAGGCCTATGTTCAGCAACGGACTTGAAAGGCTGTAATGATGACGATGATGATGATGATGATAATGATGATGAAGTAGTTATTGTGACATAACTGTAATAGTTAGACATATGGTATCGCAGACTTTTTTGTAGATATTGATGTACTCTATAAAACTGTGGTACATCACTTTGCTCTTTTGTCAATAGTTTCCGCAGCGTATGCGATATAAGGTTTTTTTGGTATTTTTTTCACACCCTGGGTTACATTAACGAAGTTTTCATACGGATCCCTAACTTTTTTGAAAATATTCTATCGCCTATGTTCATCAGGTATAATGTAGGATTCTAATGGTGAAATAATTTTTCAAATCGGTCCAGTAGTTTCGTAGCCTATTCAATTCAAACAAACAAACAAACAAATATTTCCTCTTTATAATATTATAAGTGTAGATGATAAACGATTTTTTTGATATTTGCATTTAACATACAAGAAATTTCAAGAATTGCCACATAAATACTAAAACCATATCTTTCTATGGAAAACTCAAGATTTAGAAGGCCAATTGCACCAGAGAAAAGAGTTGTTGTATGTTTGAGGTAAGTATTTTTATTGATAATTAGGTAAACAGGTTAATTGAGTTTTGAATTAAAATTAGCTATCAATTTTTTTGTAGTTCAGTATTTAAATAATTTATCACTAAAAATTTCAAATTATGTATAATTAATTACGAATTAATTAAAAGTAATTATAAAAATACAAAATTATCACGTAAGTCGAAACCACCTGCTTTAGTGGAAAATCCACTAAGTTGGCAACATTAGACAACACTGAGTATCAGCACGCGCCTAACGCGCCGCGTTATATGATGCCATCCGCATGCGTCCTTCAATATTCGGATACCTACCGCATTTTATAAAATTCGGCGCGTACGGTGCGGGTGTAATGTGCGAGGTTTCATATGATTTCATACACCGAGTTATAAAATTTGGGGCGTACGGCGCATACGGCGTGTATGGTGCGGACAAATGTGCATTCAGCTTTAAAAGTCAACTGATGAACATAAGCCTCCCCCATATATTACGTTATAACCATTTAACCTTTATACGACGAAACGACGTAATTTACGGTTCTAGTTTTTTTTCGTAAGATTCGTAAGTTACTCAGTACTGGTCCTTTTTTTTTTTTTTTTTCTCTTTATATAAGGAAAAATACAGCTATAATAATACATATTTAATGTTTAAATTGAGTTCTTACTAAAGCTAGTTGAGTTTTCACTAACTAATAATAACATATTTGATCATTGGGCAAAAATACTGAAATACAATTTTTATGTCACATAATTTAAAGGTAATAATGAAATAAAAGGTGATAATGAAAAAACTGTTAAACCTAGCGACTATATAAGTTGTTTGATGGCAGATATAAATTTAAAATGTTCCAATTAAATATATCTAAAATATTATAACGTCCTTCATTAACTAATGTTTCAAAAATTATAATGAATTAGTTTTGAATATAAAAAGGCTCTTTTGACCGTTCAGCACATAAATATTTTGATACGTAACATTGAGTGAAAATCAACGAATGGAAATATCTCTTATCTAACAGTAATAACGTCAAGAAAATAAAACTGACCAGAGAAGTTTTTCGACCCTAAATACTACAAAATTATGTATCAAAATATTCAATGTCATTCTAACAAAATTGACGACTTAAACTTATTATTAATGGAAGTTAATATAGATCTATTAAGCGTGAGCGAACATTGGTTATTACCTATTAACTATCATTTTAACACATTAGAGGGCTACGAAATATGTGCGAAGTATTTACGACAAAAACATATACACGGTGGAATTGGTATCTTTGTTAGCGAAAACATGAAACTAAAGAACGTTTAGACATTCAATCATTCATAGTAGAATTTATCGTAGAATTGTGTGCCAACCTATTGATTGTGGTCATTTATCGCTGTGAGAGGAAAATAGAAACATTTTTCGTTCAAATGCAAGCTTTACTACACCACTCATCCAAACATTCTCATAATAAAAAAATATCATAGCGGGTAGTTACTAAGAAATATTGACATTACAAAGGATACAAAACTATCTCGTAGACTTATCAATCTTTTAAAATAATTCGGGTTATGCTGTCTTACAGAAACCCCTACACGTTAGACCCAAAACATTAAATCATGCATAGACCAATTTATAATTTCTAAAAATACATACATGACGGCTTTTGTACAAAATTATGACTTATCAGACCAGTGATGGTCATTAATTGGACAAATACCAGTAAAAGAGAACAAAAATAGATAAATATTACTTATAAAATAAACAAACGACTTTTTAATGAGAATAAAATGAAAAATTTAAGAATTACAATTAAATGAAATTAATTGGAGTAACATAATGACCCCAACGAATGATTTAAATACAAACTATAACAAATTTAAAAACCAAAACACGTCTATTTTAGATGAGCACATTCCACGAAAATTACATAATAAAGTAAAGACAAAATGGGCTACAAAAGGCATTAAACATGTTGTCATAACAAACGTATTTTACGTTATCTTAGGAACTACTACAATAACGAAGCCTTAAAATCTTATTCAAAAATTTACAGCAAATACTAAAAAGAATAATAGCCACAGAAAAAAAAAATCTTACTTGTAATAAATACTGGGTGTTACAAAACTACCGTAAAGCCGAA
Source organism: Parnassius orleans (assembly GCA_029286625.1). Taxonomy (NCBI): domain Eukaryota; kingdom Metazoa; phylum Arthropoda; class Insecta; order Lepidoptera; family Papilionidae; genus Parnassius; species Parnassius orleans. The sequence continues at coordinate 54,571 of JAGSMP010000586.1, forward strand.
AGGAGGTTAAATGGGCCTTATAACGAGTCCATTCACAATATTGAAGAACCGTAGTAACGCTATAACATACCCCAAAAGAAAAATTATTTTCACTGATGCAAACCCTATTTCAGTAAAATTAAAGAGTAAACTACGCAGAATGTATCTACATTTCTACCTAATTCGCGGAACGACAAAAATTTTAAAAGACCTAACCTAACGAAACAACCTAAACGAACACTTACTTTTCATAATAAACGTCAAATTTACAGAAACGGCTCAAAGTGTGCTCCGCCTTGCTCAATACACAACCTCGCTCGTCGGGATATGGCTTGTGGCATTTCGCACCATCTTCGGTGTTATTGATGCGAAAACCGATCTAACAAGCTGTTCCATCTCGGCAACCGTTGGGCAATCGGAGAAATACACTCTGTCCTTCACATAACCACACAAAAGAAGTCCAAAGGTGAGGTTCGAGAACGAGCAGGCCATAGCACCGGTCCCCGCGGCCGATCGATCCTCGCGGAAAACGAACGTTAAGATGTTCTCGTACGTTGCGAGCAAAATGTGCCGAGCTCCATCATGCTGAAACACCATGTTTATTTGGTTCTCAAAGTAATCCCAGTCAGCCACAGGAAAGTCGTCAATCGCCTCTTCGAATTCCGTTTGTAAAAACGTTAGATAGTTGCTACCGTTCATACGTGATGGCATAATGACGGGACCGATGGCATGCCCGTCATAAAGGCCAGCCCACACATTCAGCCGCCACTGGTGTTGGAATCTGCCCTGCCGTGAAGCATGGATTCACGCGAGCCCAAACGTGATCGTTACGCATACAGTAGAGCGTCGATTATCCGAACGTCGATCAACCGAACGATCGCTTAACCGAACTACTACCACACAGAGATACGACTGCCGCAGCAGCGAGCTGCGAGTTGAGTGAGTGAGGAGTTTTGTACCCGTTGTAAAAGCCCATCAGGTAAAGAATGGAAAAAGAGAAAACTTTATTGCTCCTTGATAATGCACCAAGTCATCCATCATATGACATTTTTTTTTTATAGAATAGGGTGACAAACGAGCACAGTCCACCTGATGGTAAGTGGTTGCTGTAGCCCATAGACATCTACATCTATCTTCATTTGCGAATTTAAATGCAGATGCGTTGTCAGCCGTGAGGACTAAGATAGAATGCCTCTTTTCCAGTAAAAGGGTCTCGGTTCTCTACACTCACCATACGAAACACAGCAGCATTAAGCTGCTATTTTACGCTGGTATTCTGTGAGAGCGTGGTCCTTCCCGGTCGAGCCGACCTATCGTGCTACAACTATACTATTAATATAGCTGCAGCATGGCTCTACCACGTAAATAAACATCTACAGACATCCTAAATGAAAAGGATGAATTTATAAAAGTGATGTTTCTTCCACCTAACGTAACCTAATGTTGCCCTCTCTGCCACACACTGCTCTACCGCATTAATCACGAGTAGAACAGTCCTTGACTCGCTCCCAACAACTGACAAAACAGGGAGCGATGGGCATGACGAGGAGCGTGATGTGCGGCATTACGAGTATTGTGACCACAATACGTCTCTGCCTCTTTCCTCGCTACTTCCCATGCCACTCGACGAGTTTGTGGCCGGGGGTAATAAACGAAATTTATTATATATATATATATATGTTTTATTGGTGTATTGGTACATAAAATTAGACAGTTCGGTTATCCGAATAAATCGGTTTTCCGAACACGCATGTCCCCAATTAGTTCGGATAATCGACGCTCTACTGTATTTGAAAGTCCTGACCTCGTGAATGTTGCCTCGTCCGTCCTAAGAACATAGGTGACGTAATTAGGGTTTTCCTCTAACTGCCTGAGGTACCACTCGCTGAAGTTCCTCCTGGCTGCAAAGTCGGAGGGTATCAGCTCCTGTGTACGGCGATAGTGATAAGGGTGACGATTGTCGTCACGAAGAATTCGCCAAACTGCAACTTGGTTTATACTGAATCTTGATCCGACTCGCCTCGTACTTGTGGTCGGCTCTTCTTCAAAATGCTCTAACACTAATTCGGCCTGCCTGGCGTCGACTGTGCTTGGACGTCCACTTCCAGTAGACCGATGAAAAGAGCCGGTGGAATGTAGTCGTCTTGACATGTTCAGAAAACACTGGTACGAAGGCAGCCGTCGCTGTTCAGTGGGGGTCTACCATCGATAAATCGTTGCCGATACAGTTCGCGAGCACGATTTAAATTGCTATCTTCATGGCCTACGCATAACATCATATCGTAATATTCCGAGTTAGAAAGCATCGTTATTTTGCAAAAATGTTGGAAAAAAAACTCGAAACAGTTGTAGGATATCGATTAGAAGATTTGAAATTGATAACATTTTTTTTTCCAATTTGACATTTTTTGAAGCCAGTACTTGAGTGTAATGACATTCTTGTATTGAGGTAGCAAACATTTATGAATGAAAATAGAAAACTATTAAAGTAGACAATTATTAGGTAAAGTAGGTACGTAGGCCTTTCTGTTAAATAATCTGGTTCCTGACATGACAGATTACTAGGGTTGACAAAATTTTGGCTGATAATTAATTATATTTTTACGGGTATTTTGTAACACGTTGTATAAAACTATGGGATATGATTAATGAAAAACTAAAAATCTAAAAGTGTAAAACATGAAAACATTTGTTTATGTAATAACGGATTAAATACAACATCTCCCAGTAAAGTTGCAAACTTATTTAATAATTATAATATAACTTTAAGTTCAAAAAACTGCTGCTCTCTAAATAAACAGCCATCTCGAGTATCTATGCCAAATTCACTATATCTGGGTAGTGTTACAGAGGCTAATGAAAAAAGAACAATAATGATACTTAAAAGAAACAATTCTTGTGGATATGATGAAATCCCAGCTACCTCGAATTTGTAAAACCCTTAAGTTTTCTTGTAAATCATTCGTATGAGTATGGCGTTTTTCCGAAAAATCTAAAGTTAACCGTGATAAAACCTGTTTTTAAAAAGGCGGTAAAAATAATGTGTCTAATTATCGCCCCATCGCATTACTGTCTGTAATTTCAAAAGATATCAGTATGGCTTCCGAAAAGATCATTTTACCACATCCGCTGTATTTGACTGCATCTTAAAAATTCTCAATGCTCTAAATGAGGGAAGATGTGCTTTGCTATTTTAATGGACATTTCCAAAGCATACGTTTGCGTTTTGCATGGTCCCTTGCTAGAATGGCTATATTCGCTAGGAATACGAGGGAAACCACACGAATGGCTCTCTTCTTATCTTGCGAATAGAAAACAATACGTACAGGTATCCCATTTAAATGAAAATAGAAGAGCGATAAATGAAACAAACTCGTCCACTGCCACAGTAAAAGGATCTATACCGCAGGGTAGCGTCCTAGCATGCTTATTGTTCTCTACTTATATTAACGAACTCCGTTCAGTAGTACCACATAGAGTCGTTTTGTTTGCAAATGACGCGGCAGTTATAATTACTTGTGAACATAAAAATCTCACTAGTTTTCAGGAAAAAATAGCTCAATGCCTTAGCAAAATTGTGGATGAATTAGAGGTATTAGGTTTTTTATTCAATTATGAAAAGACCAAAATAATGCAGTTTCGTCCATATCAGAGATCAAAAAGTCCCACTCGCTATATCTTACCAAGGTATAAATATTGAGGAAGTTCGCACATTTTCGCTGCTCGCGATAACAATAGACTCAACTTTTTCATGGAAAAATCATGTAGAGAGCATAGTAAGTAAGTTGAGTAGCTTTTGCTATGTCCTGCGAGAGCTACGTAAGGATACAAAGGAGCAGTGTGCGCTTACTGCGTACCACAGCCACGCCGCTTCCTGGATAAGATACGGCATCATATTCTTGGGCAATTCTACCGAGGTACACGCGGTATACGGATATACCGGAGCACGGGCTCCAAAAAAGTTGCCTTAGAATCATCACATTCGCAGCTCCAAGAGATTCATGTCGAAGGTTGTTCCTTAGATACAACTCATTAATTATAACGTGCATATACATTTTTGAATTATGCCGCTTTGTTAAAAAAAATCCTCATTATTTTCAATGAATTGGAGATAGACCCAATCGATACCGCGCACGTCACCGTGGCAAAAACCTGGTTGCTTCTACCGCACATCTAACAATATTTAAAAATGGTCCCTACTACATGGCTATAAGTGTTTACAACCATTTACCTAATACTATAAAAGCCCTCCAGTGTCGTAAATTTGAAATAGTACTTAAGAAAATGCTTATTGTAAAAAGCTATTATAATTTAAATGAATATTTTAATGATAAATTATAAATCGGTTTTAATTATTTTGACAAATTTTATTATTTCTATTTACTTATTTGATATTTTCATCAAAATTTTAAATCTTATTTACATGAATGAAAAATGACCAATAGTTGAGATAAAATATTTATTGACATTTAATTTTAAAGTAAATTTGTGTGTATTATTTAGTTTGACATTTTATAAGTTAAGTAATAAAAATATATAGATTATGTACTGAAAATATTGTAATTTAATTTAATTCTATATTAATTAACATTAAAACTCCATCTTAATATGCTACGCCCGTACAGGCTGTCATATGCAATAAATGAATTATGAATTATGAACTATAAGATTATTTTGAATTTTTAGTTATTTATCTTAATGTCCATAAGGAAGATTTTTTTTATAGGATAAGGTTGACAAGCGAGCACACAGCCCACCTGATGGTTAGACCGTTCTGAATTCCTTTGTAATAGGGAATGAAATAAAGAATAAATAAAAAAAATAATTCATTAATGGGGCAACGTATACGCTTTTACAACAAATTCACAGAGAAAGTTTTTTTTTTATAGTTAAGGGTGACAAGCGAGCACACAGTCCACCTGATGGTAAGTGGTTGATGTGGCCCATAGACATCTACATCTATCCTTGTTTGCAAATCAAAATGCAGATGCGTTGTCAGCCGTGAGGACTAAGATAGAATGCCTCTTTTCCAGTAAAAGGGTCTCCGGTTCTCTACACTCACCATACGAAACACAGCAGCATTAAGCCGCTTTTTTACGCTGGTATTTTGTTAGAACGTGGTCCTTCCCCGGTTGAGCCGACCCATTTGTGCTACAACTTTACAATTAATATAGTTGCAGCATGGCTCTACCACGTACAATTAACAAAGATTGCATTCCGGAACCCGAAGCAGTGCCAAAAGTCCACTCGTGAGCCGTAGCACGGCTCTATCTCACATAACTTTACACAAACTTTTTCTATTTGTAAAAGTAAATTTTTAAAGTCTCAAAGAATTTTTTTCGTTATTGTGAATCAAGTTTTACGAGATATCAACATAATTTTTGCTAATAAATAATAAAGTTTATTACATTAAATTACTTTAATCCAGAAATTTAACAATAATTTTAATAAATAGTTCCTCAAACTAATTTTTAATTCCCTGATATTCAACTTTATATTATTATGAATTATAGTCCTATTTACGATAATATTTTATTAGACTGGTATCACCACTGACCTCTTTATATATGATACAGTTAAAACTCATAACCGGTCAAAACCAATTTTGACTGCAAAAATCCGGCAAGATAGTTTTGACTAAGGATGTTGGTCAAGACTACTTTATACTGGTATATTTTTTTATATACTCTGATACTTACTCGTATGATTAGGCTATTTGCGTCTAATAAAACATTACACCGATCTTGCAATATCAGTGACAGTAGGTTAAGGTGCGGCTGGGTTGGCCTTTGGACTACCCTAAAGCCCCGTACATTATAATGATATAATCGTTAACCGTAAATAAATGAAAATACAACATTGAAAGAATTGAACTAGAACGTTGGTTAAACCACTTATAACTGAGAACGTTGCCCAAAATCACTTTTGACTGCAAAATTCCGTCAAAACTATTTATTGATTAAGGCATCAGTTTAACCTTTTGTTGATTTTCGCAGTCAAAAGTGGTTTTGACCGGTTATGATGACTGTACAAGGGTATCACAGAACTCATTCTCCTTTCCAAAATAAGTTCTGAAATAATAAGTAGATTGAGTACTATAGTACGTGAGGGTAATATGGTCATCCGGTTAATATATTTTCTTATAACTCAGAAACTACAGCCTTGTTTGCATAGATATCTCTGTGTTACGACAGCTCTTCATCAATCAATCAAATAATAAAGGTTGTTAAATTAATTGTCGTAGTAGGAAATTAAATGTAAAACAAGTAGTTTCATAAGTATTTAAGCCAATTGAGTTCAAAACGCGTCGCCATTTTTTTGGTTGAAGCTGATGACCCTGGCGCTATTTTGTTAAACGTTGACCGGCTTTAAATGACAAAATATATAAATTGTAACTTTTTGAGCGACAAGTTTAGCATTACACACGCTAAATATGAACTATTTTACACCTCCTGCAACCTTATAACTATAATTCGTTTCTTTGAGGTATAAACTATTAAAAACCCAGTCATTAAATATAATAGTTAATGGTCGTTGAAAATTACCCTAACAAACTGAGCAATTCCTTTGACAAATTAATAGTCAACCAGTGTATATACTCTTTGCAACCAACTGCAAACAATGAAAGCCGTAGATGTTTTGTCACCCTAAAGATTAAAGTATAATGCCTCACAGCCTGATATAATTACTATAGCATCTCTCATGCACTTCAAATCACAACATAGCAGTACGCGAGGTAATAGACAAGAGACAGAAATAGGCACCTAAATAGACGGACTCTTACGCAGCAAAGCATTTTATATTTTAGTATAGTTTTTATTATCGAATATACGTAAAGGAATACAAGAAAATAATTACATGTGGATTACATTTATTTAATTTTCTTGGATGTTATATTTATTTAATGTTCAAAATAACCTAAATATTCATCTTTATTAATTAACTGCTAAGGAAGAGCGGGGCTTTCAATTTTACGAATTCTCTCAGGACTCTCAGGACTTCACAGAATTCACACAGAATACCAGCGTAAAAAAGCAGCTTAATGCTGCTATTTTCTAGAATATTTCTGAGAATTTCACTTTCAGAATTCTCACAGAATACCAGCGTAAAATAGCAGCAATGCTGCTGTTTTCATATGGTGAGTGTAAAACCCGAACCCTTTTACTGGAAGAGGCATTCTATCTAAATCCTCACGGCTGACAACGCATCTGCATTTAAATGCAAACGAAGATAGATGTAGAAGTCTATGGGCCACAGCAACCACTTACCATCAGGTGGACTGTGTGCTCGTTTGTCACCCTATTCTATAAAAAACTTTTTGCCCAATGCAAGACACCCTCCGGAAGGGGGAGGAGGTGGTGAATGCTCCTAGCATACCACGCAGCCGGCTGCGTGGTTATGTGGGACTCACTTTGAAGAAGTGCCTCACTTAACACCACCTTGGGGAGCGACTCTGGCCAGAAGGCTCTATCGTCGAATCTGAGACGACCTCCCTCGGGGAGAGGAGGCGTGAGGGCACAACCGTCCGGGGACGGAGCGCGGATCAGCCAACACAGCCGCAAAGTGCGGCGGTGCTGGAGAGATGGTGGGAGTCGCATGCAAGAATGTACTCACCGTACAGGGACGGCGACGCGACTGCCAGCGCAACCGCGCGGGGCAGCGGCACTAGCAGGCGGAGGCAAGGAGGAAGGCACTCACCGTCTAACTGGTGTGCGGGGCGCAACACAACCGCACGGGGCGGCTAGTGGAGACGTGAAACCACCGTCGCCCGAACCCACATTCATGGGCACGGAAACACGGCGACGGCGAGAGACTAAGCACAACTGCAGGGCGGCTGTGCTAGCCGAGCAGGGCAAAACTCGACCGTGCGGGGACGGGGTGGGAGGCACTCAACCGTACAGGACAGAAGAGTGGTCAGCCAACACAATCGCACGGGGCAGCGGCGCCAGCTGAGGTGGACAGGACGGGACTGACGTTCTATTCCAAGAAACTGTGCCGACCGAGGGAGAGACCCGTACGGACGGGTGCTCGGTCAGCGGCGGACTGCGTCAGCGCATGACCGCACGGATGCGACTGCAACTCTCAGGGCTTGCTCGTTAAGCTAATATACATCTCGTTCTTATCTTTACGCTGCAGCTTTATGCAGCCTTTGGCTCAAAAAATAAAACTAATTTTATTGTAAATGTGATTTTTCGCAATTATTTAGAATATACTCATCACAATAAAACTTGTTGATTTATTGCTTTAGTTATTTGTTATCATGTTAACAGACATACTCTCAGCCAACTGCCGAAGCACTAAGTATCTCAATTGCCTTTTTCTACAATTATCATTTAGATACTCAATTTAAAAAAAATATAGAAAACAAAAATATTTAAAACATGTAAAAGTATTATTTGGTCCACTGGCAATAATGTTTATTAATATGTAAAAGTGTAGATAATAAGTAAGATTGTAAACCGTGTAGTGTAAGAAAATCCACTACTACACATCGTCCCGTGGATGTCGTAAGAGGCGACATATGGAAACATATCAGGTGATGGACAGAAGCATCTACTTAATAACAAATAAGAAATAAAAAACTGCGTTGCCAACCCGCCTGTCAAGTATGGCAACTATAAGGCTATCTATGGGGGAGTCCTATGTTCAACAGCGGACCTTTGATATGCTGTAATGATGATGATAATGATGTTATGTAAAACTGTCGGTTTTACATGTAATTACTTTTTTTTAAAAGAGAAAGAAGAAGCAGGGGCAAACGAGCATGCCGCTCATCTGATGGTACATGTCATGCAACACCAAGGTAATCGCAGGTGTGTTGCCACCCTTTAAAAAAAGAGTAGGCTATTTTCTTGAAGGTCCCTAAGTCGTATCGGTCCGGAAAAATCGACCGGTGGTCGTTGATTCCACAAGGAAGTTGTGTGAGGAAGAAAACTTAAAAACTTAAAGTCATTCTTGAGATATTTTGGGTGTGTTCCGATATACACTGTGAGCTCTGCTCAGTGCTCTCACTGGTGAAAAATTCGTTCCATTATGGACTGCCAGTATACTGCCGCAGTACCCTAGGGAAATATATGACGTCATAAATCGCCGCCATTTTTGTACTGTGAGCACTGGCGTTTTCGAGGTAAGCTGCTCTCAGTACTTTGATCACGTGATCAAAAAACATAACAGCACCTAGAGATTTAACAGCTTTCACGAATGATTTTTATTATTATTAATTAATATTTTTATTCAAATAAACTCGGACATTAAGTTTTAAAAGCAACAACATTCAAATAATATTTTTTCTTGTTGAACAGAAAACGTCTACATGATAAATATTTTCATTTGAAAACAGTGTCGAAAAATATGGATGACAGTATACTGGACTGCGTTACGTTTTAAACAGCAACTAGTATAGCAAACTAAAAAGGAACGGCTTCACATTATATTGAATTGACGTCACACCTTACAGTGGTCATAGTGTATATCGGAACACAACCTTTTGATAATATACATTTTTTTACCACAGACTAATGAACGGCAACGATAAAAACTTTTCATTGGACTTTTTGTATAATAATATGTATTGCAAAACTAAATAAAAGCATCAGATTATTATTGATTTCTTATATTTACGCAAAACCTACAGATTTAAATAAAACTAGTTTTTACGGATTTTATCGTGTATATTAACATATTTTATATTCCTGACGTTTCGAGCACTTTACAGCACCCATGGTCACGGGAGGGACTTATGTATTTGACGTCCCATTGTCATAGTTAACCACGGCTACCTTACGATAAAATTATAAAATTTTGTATTATTTGCTACGCAGTTTGAACTTACAGTACCTTGAAGTCTTGCAGTTGTATGCTTGGGTTTTGATTTGATTTTATTAATTATAGGATCCCAAGTAGATGGTAGTAGATGGTGTTCCTGAGAAACTATTAGCACGGACGGTGTATAAAGCATCAAAAGTATTGTTGTCTGCATATTAATGAATGTTACTAGTATGCAACATATCATTTATATTGTAACGCTCCCTCTCCCCTTTATAAGATAGAAAAAAAGGCCGTCTAAAAAATATAAAATTTACGTAAAAGTTTAGTTATAGGCCGTTTAATAAATTTGTGGCATTAGCGTCTTGGTTAGGATCCTTATTTACGTTGTCTTTGTTTAGTAATTTTGTTCTTTTAGGAGTCTATTGAAAGAATGAATATTCACTAGAGTAATTGAAAGCTATTGGTAGCACCTTGTAATTATTTTAACCTAAAGAACCCCGTTCACGAAGACTGGGCTGAAAAACGTTAAGAACATAAAATCGTCCCTATTCCACTTGTATCAGGTTCACATGAGTCAATTCCTCATTAATTAATCTCTTTAATCTCTTCCCGCTTGAGAAAGGCTCATAATATTTGTATAAAAATACCTGATACAAGGGCTTCGCTCTCCCACATTTAAAAAAAAACGTGGGGGAGACGCACGGCTATACACACCGTCGTATGCGGTGAGCGCCAACCAACCAACGCGCTCCCCCCGAAGAGGGACGTTAAGTTGGGAACTGCACCGTCCACAGCAAAATAACTGGCGAACCAGTAAAAGAGTACTTGGCCCTTTGGTAGTGTGTAAGCACAAACATCGACCCAAGTCGCGCATGTCAATGCGTGTAAACGCCACACAGAATACGATCAAATCTAGCCACAGTGAATGAATGTCACACGGTTTGAGCAATACGTCGAATAATAGGCACACTGGCCATAAAAATCCCTCCATGAGCGCCATCACCTGCCAGACAGCCGTTCCTGTAGACGTGATGTAGGTGTAAGGCATCACCATCAATTGCGTGATCAGCATGGCTTAGTAACCATGCTGATCATGCAATCAAAATCAAGCGTGTCATGAGTCTACTGTTCACGTCAAGGGAATGGGGTCTCACGTTGAGCTGCTTTGGCCACAGCCTTGAGAGCCTCCTCAGATTCTCCCTCCAGCTACCACCCGCATGAAGTCGACACATATGTTCCACCAACCAATGGAGATATAGCCAAAAGGCTATAAGATAATAGTAATAATTCGCCATGCGAAAGGGTTTGTGTTACTGACGTTGAGTATATGCATTTTTCGATCATGTTTGTCTTACCCACCAACAAGTTGCCTTCAATCATTCAAAGGTGGGAAATTTACAGGGATATATTATTATGTTGTTATATAAAACGCCATAGAGATCAGACAGTCTTCAGATCCGTAATGAAGGGACCCGACATGGGCAAGGCTACTTAGGTTGTGAGTCAAACCAAGACGCAGAGAGTGCCATTGAGAATAGCGACCCGCCAAACTTCCATCGCAGAGATTCAATGCTGCAGAACGCAACAAGCATCAATACGACTATCGTCGGCTTACACCATCCGAAGGTCCCCCATATAATCCCAGCAGACATCACCACCCGCATACCTCCATCGACCAGAACCACAAGATGCGTCGAATCAGGCGCAGCACTCCCGCATATTCATCACAAGACACAATACCGCAAGTAGCTGTAAGCATCAACGCAACTATCATACGGATGACGCACCCTCATCACATACCCACATGATCCCTATCGATTTTGGTAACAAAATTGGTACTATCATTAACTAAAAATAGCACCAACGTATCATAGTAACACGCTACTAAGACGCCAGTGGCCAAAAATCCACGTAATTTATCGCTATTGCACTAATACATGGAGTTGAGTATGCTTGCTGCACTTAAAAGTACTACACATGCAGAAGGAACAAGGTAGGCGATAGCAAGCAGCCTTGTGGAACACCAGCATTCACTGGCGTGGAGTCGGGGCATGCACAGTCGACTACAACTTTAATACTTCGATCTGTAAGAAAACTGGTGATCCAATTGCATAATTTCTCGGGTAAGTTTCGAAAAAAGCTTTTGTAATTGTGCTAAAGCTCAATTAATTATGCTCACTGTGGTCAAAATTACCTTACAACATAATCGCATATATTTAACAAATTAAACTACGTATAATGTTGCCATACAACATGTTTTGATGTTTATTGCTGTCATTTATGAACTTATTATTTACGCAAAGTTAAACATAATGCGAGGAACATTATTTGCTTTTGTCTGCCCAATAAAGGTCGAGGGACTTTTAAAATGAAACACGTTAAGCTGTAAGTATATGATATGCATTTACATTTGTATGATATATGTATAGAATACCTTACCTATATATATATATATATATATATATATATATTCTGGTTTGTTCGAACTGTTACCTTTTTTTCTCATTATTAGTTTACTTTTTCTGCACTACTCCCATATGTTTATCTCTGCTTAGCCTAATGGTTGACTGGGAGAGAATGCCTTAAGTCATTAAGTTCGCCATATGTACGATTTTTCTTTCTGCTTAAAAGTTTAAATAAATAAATAAGCTACATAGACCTCCCCCAAAAGGCCGCCTCATAGAGGAGTTAATATTCACAACTGCCCCGCATAGCAGGCAGATTAGCAACCGAGGTTTTTATTATTTTATGAAACAGGGGTGTTATTTTTCCCCTATCGTCTTTTACCTTTTTTTGAGATACACGGAACATGAGCGCCTTGTTAATTATGTTCCATGTATCTGTGTTTATGAAATTATATAAGCGAACTTACATTCGACCTGATGGTGAATGGTTACGGTATTATATCGACACCTGTAACCGACTTCAAATGAAGAAGGCTACAGGTGCGTTGCCACCTATTTTATAGAAGAGAAGACAAACGAGCATGCGGCTCAGCTGATGAACAACTGCAACACTGGGAATTGCAGATGCGTTGCCGGCCTCTTAGAAAGGAGTAAGCTGTTTTCTTGGACCTTTGAGAACTAAGATGAAATGTCCCATTGCCTGTAATTATACCTGATCTTTATAACCTTCAGACCAGAACACAGGAGTCTAAACATTGCTGTTTGACGCCAGAAATAGTGAGAAGTCTGGGTAGGCCCAGACGGACTCTTAGGCTTAAAATGGACCTCGCCAACTAGTAATGTAAAAATATGTAAAATGTAAAAACATAAAGCTTTCTTTTTTTGATTATAAGCCAGTGCTTGACTACAATCTCACCTGGTGATCTTAGCGTAACAAAAGCTTTCATTGATATTAGCGCCCAGGTATACAACGCATCTCCATTTTGATTCTTTATCAAGGATAGATGTAGATGTCGCTGGGTCATAGTATTCACTTACCATTAGGTGGACTGTGTGTTCGTATGTATATATAAATAAAAATAATTTTATCGCCCAAATTACAGAAATGAAATAAATAATAACAAAATAACAATTACGAAAATGTTAGTTATATGAATTAGAGCAAACGTAATAAAGGCCTATAATAAATAAAGAGGAGGTTGGTTAGTAACTTACTGTATGAAATGTTATAGTGTTATGTTCCACACAACGAACTCAAAGTTTTAATTTGCTCACAAATAACATCGCGTATCGTGCCCTAATTACATGATATTATTTCAAGTTCTAAACATTCTGATATTTTATTTTCAAGTCTTTTAAAATAATTTTATAAAGTTTGGATATATTTAAGATAAAAATCCCATGAGTAATTTACGTCCGATGTAAACGATATGGTTATACTGTATTTTATTTCTTTTTTAACTATTATAAGCTAGTAGTTGAGTACTATTCCACCTAATGGTAAGTATTGACGTAGCCGCAGATGGCAAAGCGACTGACTTTTAGACTCTTACTTGAAGATACCACATTGTAACCGGATGAAAAACAGTTGCTGCTAAATTATTCCACCTGTTTCGTACGCATTCTCAACGATGAAGCAAATTGTTTTGTTCAATTTTCGAGCAATCTATCTAAAATTATTGTGTTTCGATTCGCAAACGAATTCTATATTCGATAAAGGAGTCAGTCGTTTTGGGCCCACTAGAAATTTTAACGACCCTTAATGGTATTATTACATACAAAAAAAAGTTACCAATTTATTATAATAAATGAAATCTAAAAAAATGAGTGGTTTTGATAATCCGTGTTCTGGTTAATGTAACATGGGGAAAATGCGTGTAATGAATCATTTTGCAGTTTCTATTAAAAGAAAAATGGATTTTTACCAAGATAAATTATTATATACATATTATATTTGTACTTATTTGTATATTATATATTTATTACAAAAAGGATACCACTGAGATTTTTATCCTATTTAAAAGTGTTAGCTTATATCATATAACATGGTTCAAAGACACCGTGGAACGAAACGCTATTTTGTCATTGACTTCCGTGCTGGGTAAAACCGACGGCCATATTATCATAATTTAAGCATCATATCTATGTCTCTGTGCCGGCGGCCGGGTATTACTTTACGGCATTGACATTCGTCAGGCTGCTGTTTTTGTACTACTTACTTATCTGGAAGATCAGCATACACTGAAAACAATTAAATAATATTTGTGGATTTCAACGCACTGTGCGAAGACAATAACTAGCTGAGACAGGAGCAGATGTGCGCCAACTTTTATATTTGTGGATTTCTCAAGAGGTGAGTAACTTATCTTATGGCAACTGTACAAAACCTACAATTGATTTAAAGTTTCAAAATTTTATGTGAAATATATCTTATTTTGTCACTCGAAGTTCTAGTCCAAAAATATTATACTACGGAAACGAAAACTACTAAGTTTCGTTTATAATGTATTACATTTTATTTTATTTTTACTGAATATTGAGATATGGTATGATTTTTAGAAATAAAAATAAAGACCCACACCAACAGACACTTAACGATCAATACATGTTTTAGTACTTAATTATTTTAAGTTTGTAAAATACTAATAAATATCCTTCATATTACTAACAAATTAATATGTCAATGTCTAATCAATGCAACAAGTGTTGGATTATATTACAGGTTAGCCAAATATTCCACATTATGTATTTAATTCGCCAATGACATTCGAAAATGAAACTGACGAGTTTAATTAAAGTATATGTGAGTACTAGAATTTTGGAAAATCTATAATTTATGTTGAATTACCAAAACATATGACAAACACAATTTTATTAGTATGTTAAAAGTGTCAAAGTATTGAAGTGTTATGTTATTGGTAAAATCTAATTTAATTAATAGAGAAAATAAAATCACACAAAATATACACAAATCTATGTTAAAAGTGTCTGTCAGAGTAACTATATCCACAACCGTTACATCCTATCAAAAGCCCATTGCTGAACATAGACCTTCCTCAAATTCCTCAAAGGAGGATACTTACATAGTTGCCATGCTTAGTAGACGAGTCGGCAACCACAGTTTTTATTGGTAGTTGTTAATAGAAGACGTTGTTAAATTCAGAAGGAATGTACACACATTCCTTCTGAATTTAATATTTATAGATATAGATAACATAAAATAAATGGATATTATTAGGAATACATATTAGTGTTAATATTTAATTAAATACATCTACTATTTATGTTTATTATATTTAAACTCCATCAGGAAGCAAGAATTTTGTTTACATTATTTTTATGTTATTTTGTTGATTGTAGGTAATGTACATTCTTTCTGAATTTAATTTTTACTTTTAATTTTATTTGCATTCCCAATTTTTCAGTTACATCTACTTGATGCATTTTGTTGTAACTGCCTAAGAAAGTATTGAAACTGCTCATTCCATTAGAAGATTTGTATTCCATGGATCTTCAATTTTAAGAGCTCATTTTAAGAACTCAGCAGAAAGAGATATTATTTTGCAGTGGATACCATCACACAGGTACTTACTTTACTTTAACAGCCTGTAAGTGATACCCTGCCTGAAATAGCTTGCCGGAGGAGTTGGCATAATCGCTTTGGCACACAGATTGATGTTTGTAGTATCATACCTCCACTACAAACAATTTGGCTATTCACCACCAGGTTATCTTTAACTTTACAGCCTATCAAAAGTCTACTGCTGAACATAGACCTCCCCCACAGATTGCCTTATAGGGGAGATATTCGATAACCACAGTTTTTTTTCTTTAGTTGCTACTTCTTCCTTACCTTACCCCATATTTGTCTGCCTTTGTACTTAATACACAAGTAATATTTTTTACCTTAAATGAAATTAGTGTAAATGTAAAACGTCTAGGAACTTGTACTTAGTCAAATAATGTTATAATTCTAAAATAACTACTTCACTTGTTTACCTTTCTGATTTGATGTATTTTATTTCTTTTACCTTAGTGGAATCTGGTTTACTACAAGAGTATTATGAAGGAAACAGTACATGCTATTTATATATAATTTAAGACATTAAGACTGTTTATTAGTAATAAAGATTGAAATAAATAAAATATTAATAAATATCATTATTTAGGTGGAAGACACTGTAAAACTATAGTCTGTTCAGTTAGTTGATGAAAAAAAACACTTCAGGTGGATCATTTAGAATGAGTCTGCAATCTTGTCGGCCGAGAGCTTCTACAACTGTATGGAACACAAATGATAACAGGGATATGGAATTACAATTCATAAATATTGAAGACATGTAACATCCAACAAACACCCTTATGCCTGTAACTGTAACTCCTGCCATTTCCAGAGCGGCATCAACAATTACTATAATATGCAGACCTTTTCTATCAAAAGGTTTAAATTATTTCTTAGCAAAAATTGTCTAGTAAGGGTTATTACTACTAGAGAGTAAATGACTGATAATAACCCCTGGGAATGAGGTGATCGCTACCATGCTGTTTCTAAATGTTTTCAAAACAATTGTATAAAAATTATTATTGTAAATGTGCTTTTTTTTTAAAAATTCCGCTGGGTTTCTTGCTGATTCTTCCCAGGACAGAGGTTTTTGCGAACCAGTGGTAAAAGTAAAATGACTTTTAATAAGTATTATGTATTGTAATCTATATTGAATAAAAATGATTCTATTCTATTCTGTGGCTAGTTATAAGCGTGCTGCTTCTACTTCCTGACACTGTATTTTTAAGTTATGTAGTCATTTATCTAGATTCTAATACCTAAACTAAAAAGAACTACTAACCTAAAAGAGAGATTGCTGATTGATTACTCATTTATGTGCCACTGTGCGCTCGTATTTGTGAATACCACTTAAATGAACCTCACAATGATTGGAATAATTTATACACAAGTAGTAATAATGCAGTAATAGGAGAGAGGTAGGAGATAAGTGTAGATGAAATAATGAAAGCAATGAAAAGCATGAAAGCAGGTAAGGCAGCCGGATATGATAGAGTATCACCAAAATACTGCTGGGCTGGAGAGGGAGTAGTGGCAGGCCTGCTGTACACCTTGTTTAATTTATGTTGGGAACTGAAGCGGGTACCGGAAGACTGGTGCAAAGCCGTTATAGTCCCAATATATGAAAAGGGTCACAGCAGGACTGTAAAACTACCGTGGTATCATTGTTTAGCATTGTGGGTAAACTGTATGCTAAGGTGTTAATTGAAAAGTTATGGAAGAAACTGATGGAAAAATTTGGGATGTGCTAGCTGGATTTAGAAAGGAATGGGGTGTACGGATCAAGTATTTTCCATGCGCATGATTGGAGAAGTTTTTGCCAAAAACCAGAAAGTTTTTTTGCTCATGGACTTGGAAAAAGATGACAGAGTGGACAGGAATGTGTTATGGCAAACACTTAACTCATTTGGTTTGAGCGCTGGTTTGATACAGGCATTGAAGTCTTTATAGGGACTCTAGTGCTTGTGTCAGGATCAACAGGGTCTACTTGGACTGGTTTGGCATCCAAAAAGGTGTCAGACGGGCTGTGTAGCTTCTCCTGGCTGTTTAACCTATTTATGGACAGTTGTTTGCAAACTTTGAAAGTTGAAGAATGTGGGTTGAGAATGGGTGAGTTAACCGTCAAATGCCTTTTGTACGCCGATGATCAAGTCATATTTGCATCGTTGGCGGCCGAGTTGCAAATGATGGTTACTTTAATGAACCGATCATTAAAAGAAAGAGGTATGAAAGTGAACGCAAGTAAGACGAAAGTGATGGTTTTTGAAAGAGGAGAAAGTAAAACGTTATGTGAAATAAGAATAGAAGGGGAGTTGATTGAGCAAGTGGATGAGTTTGTATATTTGGGATGTTTATTTAGTAGGGATGGTAGATATGATAAGGATATAGAACGACGAGTGAACGCAAAATAGAGTGAATGGGGCTCTACACGCTATTGTGAAGAGTCAG
The DNA here is from genome assembly GCA_029286625.1 of Parnassius orleans. Classification (NCBI taxonomy): domain Eukaryota; kingdom Metazoa; phylum Arthropoda; class Insecta; order Lepidoptera; family Papilionidae; genus Parnassius; species Parnassius orleans. Next base: position 72,733 of record JAGSMP010000586.1, read on the forward strand.
AATGTGTCAAAAAGGCACGTTTGGCAATTCACAATGCTGTGTTAGTCCCTACTTTAATGTATGGTAGTGAAAGTTGGGTCTGGAAAGAAACATGAGAGTAGAATAAATGCTGTGGAAATGCGGTCATTAAGGAGTATGCTGGGGGCTGAATCTGAATGACAGGGTGAGAAATAGTGTGATAAGAGAAAAGTGTGGTTTGCAAGATGACGTTGTGACCAGGATTAAGAAAGGAATGCTTCGGTGGTTTGGTCATGTAGAAAGAATGAACGAAGAAAGAGTGACAAAGCAAATTTATGCTGCAGAAGTGAACGGCAGAGTCGGAAAGGACGCCTAGACGAAGGTTTAACGACCAAATTGGGATATATTGAAATGGGCAGATTAGAGTACCCTTAACCGACGAGCGTGTATGCGTAGATATATGGATGTAAAGGAGGCGAGAGGGTGCCAGGATCGTGCCAAGTGGAAGTCTGTAGTCTCTCTACCCCTCTGGGTAACAGGCGTGAGTGTTTATGTTTTTATGTTATGTTACATATTAATACTGCTTTAATGGCTAGCCACAGACTATGGCTAGCTACAGAATTTTTCAGAGGATTACGGAACAGAAAGCTCTGACGCGCCGCCCTAGTTCGATTACGGAGAGAATATAGTCACTATGTTTTAGCTCATTAGTATGTCACATGCAGGTTTTCGCATGCTTTTTTCTTTCACCGCCGAATAAATGGTAAGTCTGAACTTTTACAATCACAGGGGCGCCGGTGGCAAACTATTACGAGTTGGCCACGTAGGAAAATATGAAATATATGAATGACATGAGTGGCATTTTTGCAGGTATGTTCACTGTTATTGCAACTGATATACGAGTACCTGTATAATGCATAACGTTTAAGGTGAAACCGATCGTTTAAATTAAATAAAAAGAATAACAATGGATAGAGTTTTGAAATACAAGTATGTCAAAACGACTTTTCGTCATTTTATAAGCCTTTGCTTATAAAAATTGACGTCAATTAAAATAAATGCTAGTTGTTTTCTCTCTTTTCACTAAATGACAATAGAAAGAGACTGATATAGGATGATATTTAATATTTAATTTATGTTAGCAATAGTCAACGATTTTAAGAAAGGTCGTAACACTTAGATATATTAACTCGAATAAATTATCAGGCTTAATCTAAAATATTTATATTAATCCATTAAATTTAAAAGAAATAGTTTAGTTTCAATAGATTGTTGCCATAATGTAGTTTTAGACTAGACGCGTAATAAAAGTACTTTATATTAAATCTAAAGAATCAGTATTGTGTGACTTGCTTTGTGTTTATGGTGGGATAGTTAAATCACAAAAGGTGCGGCTTTATTGAATTACGTGCTCTTTTGTTATACAGCAATAAATTTTACCTTTTCTAGTCTATATAGGATCGGCTTTTATTGTATTATAAATAAAAGCCGATCCTATATAGACTAGAAAAGTATATGTCATACTCATTTTCTCACGCGCTTATCCTGCGAGGCCCGGACGCTGTGTGATGATATTATGTTTTCTTACCCGGGACGAGCTAGGTGGATTTTTAGACCACTTGAATCTAATTTTACCCCTATAAAAACCAGGAGTTTGTATATTACTTCTTCTTCCTCACTGCTTGAACTTGAAGAATCCAAATCTGTACCTAATGTACTTTCTTCAGAACAGCTGACTACCTACGCTTCCACACAATCACTAATGTCTTCATCGTCACAGACTGCTGTTGTGGTGTTTTGGACAGTTTCTGAATCAGATTCTTTATCTTCGTCTTCCAAAAGTTGCGCAATTTGATTTGAATTTAAAAAACCAGCCATCGTGACGATTATTGCCTAAAAAAAAGATAAAACGTTACAAAATGACTAAACACGTATATAGTCACGTGGAGACCAACCTGGGCTACCTTCAGTAACTAATTATTACTTTTGAGCCTAACTCTACGAAGAACGACCACACATAAATGTATGGTTGTAAGTCTTAGATTTATTTCATACATTACAGGCGATCTATTACTGGCTTGTTGCTAGGCTAGGCTAGGTGTCAAAATACCGGTGTTCCAGTGTGAAAATTTGTGATCTATTGATTCTGACGTGATGACGAGTCAATAGTCCATAATTTCCAGGACGCCAATGCTTAAATTCATCATTACAGCCTTTCACAAGTCCATTACTGAACATAGGCCTCTCCAAGGTAATGAGTGCATTTAACATGCAGGCAATTAATCTAATCGCTTATTTATGTGATCTTTCTTGTATAATCTGTTTTTCTTGCCGTACAAGTTATGTTTTTAATTTCTTTATGATGTTTATATGTATTTAGCCTCCATTGCATTTCCTGTTACAAAAATAACACAAAGGGCGGACTTATACGACAAAGAATACCAGTTAACTCTTGGAGTGGCGAACATGTAACGTAGTGTAACAGTTCAGAAAAAAAAACAATCAATTACTTATATCGAATTTGTTTTAAACTTAATATATCAAATCACAAATATTCATTATTTTTTTCTAACAAGTCTATTTAACCCCATTAGCTCTTTACAATTTATGCTCAGAGTACGCTTTATCTAACACTCTGGACCTCTGGACCGATTATAAGTAGTATTCACCTATGCATATGCACATAGAAAGCTAATTAACATGTTCAACTAGTGCTTTACGGGTCACTTTGCTTTTAACGTCAATCAGTTTTGGGCGTGGTACTTAAAACCACGGTGTTGACAATGTAGAATTGTATTGAACAAATCAGTATGAATGCTAATTACGATGTTCGTTTTAGCAACAATTTAAAACTATTTATTAATAATTCAAGTGCGAACTTAAAATGGTTTTGGAACAAGGTTTTAGTGGGTTTAAACAATGTTGTAATTTTGATAAATTAATTCATTACAGCCTTCTTAATCTACTTCTAAACATAGGCCTCCCCCAAGGAATGCTACAAAATATGGTCCTGAGCCACCTGCATCCATCAACTTCCTGCATATCTTATCAGAACTTCACGTCTAAATAGATTAATTTATGCTCGATACTATTTGAATGATGCAGGAAGTTCATAGATGCAGGTGGCTCGGGACCGTGCTTTGTTTCATTCCATGGAATTTATTTTGCAAACGATCTTTGCATTTATATAATGTTTTCCAAAAAATTAAACTTTAATTTTAATTTCTACACAAATCGGGAGAGCACAGTGGCAAATATTAACAAAAATACTAATAGACTAATATTACTGTTGGTGAGTCTACATGTTCGGACTTTTAAGTACTAGAGCTAGGGACGTAAAATTTTAACAAAATATTAGACCTATTTAGTATTTTTTTTTTTAGTTGTACGTTTAAGAAATTAAAAAGAACACGTTCTGTTTAAATTTATATTAAAATGAAATTTTCAAAAATTAAACACACATTAAATTTATGTATATTAAATAGTTACAGACACTCATTTATCAATCTCAATTAATCAATCAATCAATCTCGTTATTAGATTCATAATAAACACAGGTATGTTGACAGTTTTTTTTTTTTTTTAATTTTATACCTAAATGGCTGTTTCTTAAATAAGTTTTGTAAGTACTTTGTACAACTTATATTTTATTGTAAAGTTTTACTTTGAAAAATAAATTCCCGCTGGGTTTCTTGTTGATTCTTCCCAGGACAGAGGTTTTTTTCGAACCAGTGAAAATAGTAAAAAAATAATTTCCTTAAGAATCACTTGTAAACTTTATTGAATAAAAATTATTCGACTCTATTCTATCCTCCGTTTTGGACAATGTCGCTGGTTACACAGTTATACAATTTTGTGAGTAATATGTTATTTATTAATAATATGTAACTGTTTTTTTTTGTGATAAATAAAAAAATGTTTTATTTTAAGATACATCGATACCTTTTAAATTACTAATATTTACCATCAATATTATCTAGCCGTAAACTAGAAGTTTCGTTGGAGTCAGCTCTTTAACTTATTTCTTTATACTATGGTAATAGCACAGTTTAAATACTATTACTGTGGTAACAGTATACCTACCGTAAGAAATGACAGACATTAATATTCTGTCCATTCCGATTTTATTTTTTTCATTGACGATTTTCAGCTATCCTATATTAGCTACTTTTCTGTTAAATATTTAGTTGTCTTAAATAATAAAAAATCACAAATCTGGAACCCCAGGTATGTGACATATATTACCCGACTTGAAAATATTCAAAGAAAGTTTATCCGTTACCTCTGTTATAGACCAAAGACTATCGCTATCCTCTGATAATTATATTAGTTATTGTAAAAACATCACCTGCTTCCTCTTGCTAAGCGCCGTGAGATTGCTGATCTCATTTTTGTTAAAAATAGCTTGTAGTGCTATTGACTGTCCTGAGCTTTTATCTCAATTACATCTTAGCTGTCCTGCCAAACCTCTTAGATACAACACACTTTTAAGTCTCCCATTTGCATCTACAAATTATAGGCAAAATACATTTATTGGCGAACAAGCAATATTTTAAAAACTAGCCAAAGAGTTTGAGTTCGATTTGTTTAACACTAGCGCTGCGTCAGCCAAGCGCATACTCAACAATGCATTTTTTGGTAGCTTTAAGTGAGATAGTGATGCGTTTGTTACAAAACTAGCGATTCACTTCTTTCATATTTGTGTTTATATTTTTCTTTTATATGTATAATACATGTTATATCAGTTAAGCCCTCATTTGGCATAAGTATGTTAGTATTGGATACTCTTGAGTGTTGAATCGTATTTATCACTGTTGTAAATTCACCTTTGTATCTATTAGTGAGGACCTTTAATTGGCTTACTGTAGTTATTAGTATTATCTATCCTAATTATGATAGCTGTTGGTCTTGCAAATAAAATAAAATGTAAATAAATAAATAAATAAGTAATATAATGGAAATGAATGTTAGTGAAATTGTTATGTTCATATTGTAATATTATATTATTTTAATACAAGCATGTCCCGTGGTTTTGTTCGTGTGCGTTTAACAACATAATTTTAAACGCCGAGTCTAGAAAAAGGTTGAAAATTGAAAAAGTACACAACATTTATTAAAAGTACAGTACCTGTAATAAATGTTTCAATATTTTTAACCTCTGTAAGTCGATTTAAATGAAAGTATTGCGTGGAAACAATTTAAAAAAATGAAAATACGGACGAGTGCTGAATGATGGCGAATCAAAGTAGTTGGTTTCATAAAAAGAAATCATAAAAATGACGCTAAATCACTATTCAAGCATGTACCTCATGGAGATTCCGTTAATAAAACCGTGTAAAAGTTATATGAGATAGAAAGGTTTATTTTATTTAGGTCATGTAAAGAACACGTTTTTTTATCTTATGAAAAATAAACAACATCAAAGAGTTCAAGGACGTGACTGCCCGACCTGTGTAGTGTGTACATTGAGACAGACATCTTCGAGGCTGGACGCACGTTGCTCGATTTAAAATACTCCTGGTTAAGTGCTAAACTCAGGTAATTACTAGCATAGAGGAATCCTAAAATAATGACGTTTTACGTGGTACAAAATAAGATAGCTATATTATTCTCACCTTCTTTCTCTTACAAGGTTGCCATTTTCCATTCTATAGACACCTCAATTGATGTGCCGTTAAACGAAACAAGAAATGTTGTCGATAAATTAATTTAGTCTATGACTTAGTAAAATTAAAGATTTTGATTAATCTGATTCGTTTAAGGCTGGATGTTCCTGTTTTTGTCCGTTTTAAATTGGTTTTGATAGCCAAATTATTACATTTGGAATCAGAAAAATTTGGTGCATTCTTTCTCCTTACGATGCACCGGTCAATACACGATACAATAATTTTCTCGATAGAAAAATTACCAAACTACGTTCGATTTGCAGTTCTTTCACAAACCGAATTTCTTTTTAAACAAGTACTAATACTCCTTTTTCTATAAAAATATAATAATATAATAAAAATATAATAATATATTGGTAATTCATTTTGGAAATAATTCCACACGATCGTTTTTTTCATTACATTTATTAAAAAAATATCGATTATTCTGCGGACGTTGCCGAGGTAAGACCTGCGCAAAATTTTTTGCGCGCGTACTTCTATTCTGCTACGTAGGTAAATAATATTTAGGAAATAAAATAAATTGTAAATACTTAAATAACTTTTGTTTGTGTGTTTATTTCTCATTGCGTAATTATTTGTTTATAATTTTAAACAATATTTTGTGATTATTTTGTAAAATCACGATCATATGCGCGGCCCGATTCCATTTTTGTGACGGCTTTTAAATACCTAATTCGCTTGTAACACCTAGCCTTAATACTTATTTATACAAATGAATGTTAATAGAAGCTGCATCTTACATCTTACAAACGTAATCCAGTAATTCGCACTATTATGGTCAGTTAAAAATATGAAATTATGTCGTTGAAAAGGTTACTAAGAAATCTACTGATATTCATCCGTTATGTTTCTGTCAAATGATCTCTAGCCATATTAATAATAATAACTGGTAACATGTTGCCAGTACCCTTTGAAATATTTTATTTATTTGTTTGTCTAATCGAAACCGCTTCTCGGCTACGGAACGTATAGAGGACACTGCAACGATAGTTTAAATACCGAGGCAAGACCGCAGTCTGGCTCCTCTTTCTTGCTCCACCACAACTACCAATATATCAATTACGGCCGTATTACCGTTGTACTCTCTGCTCCCTCAAGATATTATTCATATTCATTAATTAATTATAGCCTATCAAAAGTCCACTGCTAAACATAGGCCCATTCGATAAATTGCCTCATAGGAGAATATTTGTCATAGTTCCTCTAAGCAAGTGGATTGGTAACTGCATTTTTATTATTTTGAGATTTGATCAGGAAAATACTGCTGGCTATTTCCTATTTCATTTTCCTCTGTCGCCATTTACGATACTCAAGTGACGGTATGGAGTCTTAGAGCTTTTAAGTATGAGGTAGTGGATTCTATTACGCCATGGCTACACGGTATCTTTTATAATCGCTTATCAAGATCCTGTCTTCAGTTGGAGGTTTCGTAATATTTTAACCAAGCAGATATAGGTTTCTCGATGGTTTTATTTTCCGCTTATCAGCAAATCAAATTGGGATTACAAATAGGATCCAACTCGCTTATTTAAACATAAAACCAGCAGTGGAATTACTGAATTAAAATCAGCTGACTAGGGGTCAATGTACGCGCGAACGCCGAATTCGCGGCCCGTAACTAGCGATGGTACCACAATACCTAATAATTTACAACACTTGTCAAAATACCTAACTTATCTACTTAACCTACTATTTTGCCACTGTGCTTGTCTCCACGTAGCCACTTTAATTCAAATTCATCTTAATTCATTCATTCCTCCGTGGTCTTATGAGATGCGGCTCAAATTGTGCTCCATTCATTTTGAGGCAGATGTGGGCTCAGTGTTGCATCTCCTCATGCAGGCGGGGCATCATCGTGTGGTCTTCGATACAGTCCGCACGTGGTTTGTCGAAAACATCCACGATCCTTTGGCGCATTTCGTCAGCACTATCACTCACGATTAAAACCATTTCTTTCACATACCCCACAGAAAGAAGTCTAACGGGGTCAGATCTGGTGAGCGAGGTGGCCAAGCGTGTGGTCCTAGTCTGCCAATCCAGCGATCATCAAATAATTCGGTAAGGCGCTCACGGACGAACCTCACGACATGTGGAGGTGCAACATCATGCTGGAACCATGTGCGGCGATATTCATCCAACGATAGGTCGTCTAAAATGTCAACCAACTGTTCATTTATAAAGTTTAGGTATCGCTGTGGCAGAAACACTGGTCCCAGTATGCGATCCTTAAATAAACCTGCCCATACGTTAACCGACTATCGGGTTTGGTGCCCGGTTTGTCGAACAGCGTGCGGGTTAACCTCTGAATACACGTGTGTATTTCTTCGGTTCCACAGGCCGTTTCTGGTAAATGTCGACTCGTCAGTCCAGATAACGTGCTCAATGGAACCAGGCACACGTTATTGTTGGTCTAATAACCAACGGCAGAAAACTCGTCGGCGGTCGTGATCGCCGGGAACTAAAACACTTTGTGCACTTTATATGCCGCATTCGGTTACGCTTTAACACTTTGTGAACTGAACAGTATGACACTTGTTCCATCCTGACGTCTTAACAATTTAGCGATACTTCGTGTACCTAGGTTCGGATACTGGCGAACGACATCTAAAATGCGCTCCTCGGAGTGAACAGTCATTTGACTTCCACTTCTTGCCGCTACCGGAGCAATGGGCCGATTTTCCAACACTCGCTGAACTTATCAGACGAGAGTCAGCTGGGTGTCAAGCGGTCGGGAATTTCTCTCGGTAAATTCGTAATGCACGCGAAGCATTCTCGCAAGCTTCTCCAAGGCACATTAACATGTTGCCGTATTCACGAGCACTATAAACGTACGCGTTAGGCATTATTAAAACAAAAAAGAAACACAAAACGTAACAACAAGAATAACACGTAATAACAAGTAGGTAATACCAAGTAATAACAATAAGAATTTAATAAAAAAAAACAATTGAACTGTCGCTCGCGCATGCTGTCCAAAGTCAACACGGAACTGTCTCAAAAACTAAAATTAATAATTAATCCCGCCAAAACTGAAGCCTAGTGTGTCCTAGCGTCCTTGCGGTAAACACTTTGAACATTCCCAAAGACCGTCAAATGTTATGACATTGCCAACTTTTATTTAATAAGTTTAGTTTCCATATGATCCCTACGACTAGTCTTTCATATGGAATTTAGAAGTTACAGTGTTAATTTTTTTAATACAATTAGACAATCAATTGTACCCTGACGAAACAAGCAGATCGTTACTACAAAAATGATATTGAAATTAATAAACGTACTTACTTGGGTTTGGTTATCTTTGATTTTGTACAAGAAAATAGAAATAAAATGGTACGTATTGAATAATTTAATAGTTAAAATCAATTGCAATTATGATCGACAGTTAATTAATCTAAAAAATAATTATTTTACTTTACTTTTATTGACTTTCCGTTTTTAATCCATCCAATACTTTTATTTGAAAAGAGGTACGTCAAAACTATTAAAAAATACTTGCAAGTTTTATTGTAATTGCCGCCTCTAATTCTTATGTCGCTTGCAAACAAATCTTAGTAGGTAAATTTGGGGAATTCCTCATATGTTGGCGCTGACGCGAGGTGACACACAGTAGGCCGGGCGGCGGCAGCGCGTGGTACGAAAGGGTGTGACGGGGAATGCTCGCCAGTATTACTGTGCGCGCACGCTATTAGTTCCTCATTCTTCCCGCGCTTTGAAAAAGCGATGTTTCAATGTACAGTCGCACACAGCTTTCTTTGCACGACGCGCGACGATGGTTTTAAAAAGGTAGGAAAGAAAAATTATTTATATCTATTGTTTTATGACTGAACTAGTGAACGAAAAGGTAAATAGAAAGTGAATGGGGAAAATTGTGCAGTAAAGTTAAATGTATTGAGGAAGAATACCGAAAAAATTACCATGTGGTCAACCTGATGACGGAAACATTTATCATTCGCATTGATGATGATGATTCTGATGAGTGATGATGAAGTACCATTCAGTAACACCAATACACCATCGACATCTGGCTTCCATGTTCCATGTTCCAACGGTATAATGGACGGCATGTCACCCTTAGCTTAAGTTTTCTTGTTACAAACTACTTTATTATACGATAGAAATAAAAAATAATGCTCAAGCAAACATTATCCATTTTTAATTTCAACCTCTTCCAAAGTTCTAAGTAGCTAGTAAAGTACCTATTATGATTCTACAATAAAACCATTAATTACTATTATAATATTATAAAACAACAGCCTACTACCATGTAGTATTTTAGAACGCGACTGTACCCATGCGCAGACACACCCCCTCCACTATCGCTCAGCGTTCTTTTTACGTGACGCGACCTGTACCGAGCTAGATAAAAGAGTTTGGCTTCGACGCGGATATTGACCCTAGTCAGCTGATTTTATGATTTATTTATTTTAAATTCCACTACTGGTTTAATGTTTAAGTATTTTCATGTTTTATTTTAATGAAATTAACGTTTTATTTAACTATACTAACACGATGGAGTGTGAATAAAGCTAATAAAACGTTGTGAAAAGATGATTTTTTTTTCATCAGGATCGATATTATATTTCACCCATCATCTAAGATATAGTTAGTACTGTCGTCTGTCTTCGTTTTCGGGAGCGTTTCAAAAATACACTGTATACTGTGTGACTGTTAAAGACTTAATATTCATATATCATTACCTATTAATTTTAAAATCTGCGATACGAATATTTGCAATGTAATATCATTGTAGGGACACAGTAGTTACATACACGTATATTTTGCTAAATTGACATTTTGCACTTGTGTCCGGAGTTCGCTCGGCGGCGAACGCCAGTCGTTCCCCGTCACTGCCCACGCTAGGCCGTTACCAAGTAGGAAATAATATTGTATCGCCAATAACATATATCTTAACCCGTAAAATTGTAATTTCTGAATACAACATCAGTGACTTTTGAGATTTTAATTACTACACCCGATTGGCACCTTCGGCACCTTCTGTGATTCATATTGCGATTTTATCAGGTTTGAGTAATTAGTACATTATTAGCCAATAACACACACTTTTATCCCAAGCATATCGCACATCATCATCACTTGATTTCGAAAACAATTTACTTGATCGGTCGAATAATAATAAGTCTATTGAATAAAACTACCTTTACGGATTCTATCGCGTTGAACTAACTTATTTTTATTAAATTCCCGACCTTTTCTTGTTGTCGTGCAGAATCTGCTTGACATGCTGTAGCTCGGCGGCCAGGTGTTTGGTGTCACAGATCCCTCGTGCTCTCTGTAACAAAGAACTGAAATTTACTGAAAATAAGTGGCCAATATAGGGATAGCCGAAAATCGTCAGCATGCGCAGAATGTCAATAAAGGAAGGAATTAAACATTATTGGGAATGGATAGAATATAGTACTTACAAAACTTATTTAAGAAGCAGCCATTTAGGTATAAAATTAAAAAAAGTCTTTCAACATACCTGTGTTTATTATGAATCTAATAACGAGATTGATTGATTGATTAATTGAGATTGATAAATGAGTGTCTGTAACTATTTAATATACATAAATTTAATGTGTGTTTAATTTTTGAAAATTTCATTTTAATATAAATTTAAACAGAACGTGTTCTTTTTAATTTCTTAAACGTACAACTAAAACAATACTAAATAGGTCTAATATTTTGTTAAAATTTTACATCCCTAGCTCTGGTACTTAAAGTCCGAACATGTAGACTCACCAACAGTAATATTAGTCTATTAGTATTTTTGTTAATATTTTTTTTTGTGCTCTCACGATTTGTGTAGAAATTAAAATTAAAGTTTAATTTTTTGGAAAACATTATATAAATGCAAAAATCGTTTGCAAAATAAATTCCATGGAATGAAACAAAGCACGGTCCCGAGCCACCTGCATCTATCAACTTCCTGCATCATTCAAATAGTATCGAGCATAAATTAATCTATTTAGACGTGAAGTTCTGATAAGATATGCAGGAAGTTGATGGATGCAGGTGGCTCAGGACCATACTTTGTAGCATTCCTTGGGGGAGGCCTATGTTTAGAAGTAGATTAAGAAGGGCTGTAATGAATTAATTTATCAAAATTACAACATTGTTTAAACCCACTAAAACCTTGTTCCAAAACCATTTTAAGTTCACACTTGAATTATTAATAAATAGTTTTAAATTTTTACTAAAACGAACATCGTAATTAGCATTCATACTGATTTGTTCAATACAATTCTACATTGTCAACACCGTGGTTTTAAGTACCACGCCCAAAACTGATTGACTTTAAAAGCAAAGTGACCCGTAAAGCACTAGTTGAACATGTTAATTAGCTTTCTATGTGCATATGCATAGGTGAATACTACTTATAATCGGTCCAGAGGTCCAGAGTGTTAGATAAAGCGTACTCTGAGCATAAATTGTAAAGAGCTAATTAGGTTAAATAGACTTGTTAGAAAAAAATAATGAATATTTGTGATTTAATATATTTAGTTTAAAACAAATTCGATATAAATAATTGATTGTTTTTTTTTCTGAACTGCTACACTACGTCACATCTTCACCACTCCAAGAGCTGACTGGTATTCTTTGTCGTATAAGTCCGCCCTTTGTGTTATTTTTGTAACAGGAAATGCAATGGAGGCTAAATACATAAACATCATAAAGAAATTAAAAACATAACTTGTACGGCAAGAAAAACAGATTATACAAGAAAGATCACATAAATAAGCGATTAGATTAATTGCCTGCATGTTAAATGCAATCATTACCTTGGGGAGGCCTATGTTCAGCAGTGGACTTGTGAGGGGCTGTAATGATGAAGTTAAACACTGGCGCTCTGGAAATTATGGACTATTGACTCGTCATCACGTCAGAATCAATAGATGACAAATTTTCACACTGGAACATCGGTATTTTGACACCTAGCTTAGCCTAGCAACAAGCCAGTAATAGATCGCCTGTAATGTATGAAATAAATCTAAGACTTACAACCATATATTTCTGTGTGGTCGTTCTTCGTAGAATTAGGCTCAAAAGTAATAATTAGTTACTGAAGGTAGCCCAGGTTGGTCTCCACGTGACTATATACGTGTTTAGTCATTTTGTAACGTTTTATCTTTTTTTTAGGCAATAATCGTCACAATGGCTAGTTTTTTAAATTCAAATCAAATTGCGCAACTTTTGGAAGACGAAGATAAAGAATCTAATTCAGAAACCTTCCAAAACACCACAACAGCAGTCTGTAACGATGAAGACATTAGTGATTGTGAGAAAGCGGAGGTAGTCAGCTGTTCTGAAGAAAGTACATTAGGTACAGATTTGGATTCTTCAAGTTCAAGCAGTGAGGAAGAAGAAATGGCATCGAACTCGAACGGCTACGACGTGAGTCTGTGCCCTCATCTGATGAAAATACTACGGCTGAGGATGAGGCGCCACATGTTGCAGAGCAGTTGTGGTTGGTTCAGACGATGATGGAACAGTCACCCAGGAACTAGAACTAGAGCAAATGAGGAGTACATTGGAAGAGGCGATTGAGGAAACGCGCAGTACGCCTCTCGAAAATCAACCGCGACTTCCCCGCATAACCCTAATCAAGTGGAATCGGGCTGTCGTGAGGGCTCTAAACCCAATGCTGGTGACCTATTTGGAAGCCAGCCGGGACCTTTGCGAGACGGACTCAATTCTTTTTGGCGCCGCACTGGCAGTATGCCCTATTATTTGCGCCAAGCTCCTCGTGGCTGGACATGCTACTAGACAAAGTAGCGCCATCCCAGCCTGGAGAATAAGAATTGAGAAACGTATCGCAAAGGCTAGGGCCCTCATCGGCAGACTGATATGCTTCAGGTCAGGCAATAACAGGCCAAGAATTATGCGCACCGTCAGGTTGGCGTTTGCTAACTAAACTAAACTGACATTTGTTCCAGCCGGATATAACGCAAAAACTGACGGAGCGCATAGACGACCTGAAGCAGAGAATCGCTGCTTGGGGAAAGCGGATTCGGCAATATATCGAGAGGTCGATACGTTTCAACCAGAATCGTCTCTTACAGAGTGATCAGAAGAGGCTCTATGAATCATTGGAGCGGCCAATGGCACGTGCAACGGGCCCAGCACCGAATCAGGCCGACACTGTCGCATTCTGGCGCGGCCTGTGGTCAGAGCCCGTTTAACCACAGCGAGGGCCCTTGGACGGAAGTTGTGGCGAGTCAGTGTACGAGTGTTACGCCCATGGACCCCGTCATCATAACGCCGGATGACGTAGCTGAGGCGGTTCGTAGGGCCCAAAACTGGAAAATTCCAGGACTCGACGGACTGCATCACTACTGGCTGAAGGGGTTCGTGGTGTGTCACGCTGTGCTCGCCCGACATTTTCAAGCTGCTCTCGACCAAAAGTCACTTCCGTGCCTTTTCACTACTGGGATCATTCATTTGGTTCCTAAAGATCGGGATTCCACAGACCCGAGCAAATACCGCCACATTACGTGTCTACCCACCATATATAAGACACTGACATCCATTTTGAGTACGCGAATCATTTGTCACCTGGATTTAAACCAGGTGATGTCGCTTGCTCAAAATGGATGCCGGGGCGCTGGTGGTGGAACCAACGAACCACTCCTCATTAACACGGTCATCGGCAAAGTGGTTAAACGCAACTGTCGGAACTTCTCCGCCGCCTGGATAGACTATAGAAAGGTCAGTGCCCCATACATGGCTAAAGAAGGTCCTCGAGCTGTACAAGGTTGACTGTACAGTTGGAGACTTCCTCGAGCAGTGTATGGGGCAGTGGAGTACGCTCCTTTGTCATCTAGGTGAACGAATGACGGTTGCGGAAAGCCGCATAAGGATAAGAAGGGGTATCTTCCAGGGTATTTTTTTGTGTCCAATCTGGTTTTGCCTCTCCCTGAACCCTCACAGTACCTTACTGGAGGACTCTAGGAGGGGATTTCAGCTTCGGAAAGGAGGGACAAAAGTGACCCACCTTTTCTATATGGATGATCTCAAATTATTCGCCTCCAGTCGCTCCCATTTTATGGAATAGCTAAACATCAATTGTGATTTTAGTCATTCTTTTGGAATGTAGCTGGGGATGGATAAGTGTGCGGTCCTCCATGTTGAAAGGGGAAGGGTTGCTAACTCTGAGGGCATAGACTTATCTATGCCCATCAACATATGGACTCTTTCCGAGGCTGAAACATACTGATACCTGGGTATGTCACAGAACATCGGTATCGATGATGCGGGTATGAAACAGTCAGTTTGCGATGTGTTTTATGCATGCTTGACCAAAGTGCTTAACAGCTTTTTGTCCGGTATGAATAAGACACACGAGAGGCGTTAAGTATATATTCTCATATATACCTTTGGCATATAAATGGACTCAAACTGAACTTAACGCCCTGGATAGAAAAGTCCGCACTACTATGACGTCCCATAGGATGCATCACGAGATCGTCGATTATGAGGCTGTACTTGCCGCGGATACATGGTGGGTGTGGCTTTTTGCGCGCTTACCATGCATAATCGCGAAGTGTGCAGCTTCGTAATTACTTTCTGACGAGCGGATGATCCATTCTATAGGGACGTCATTTCTTATGATAAGGGACTTATCCATCTATCCTTAGCCAACGAGCAATGGCAAGATCCGGCAGTACAGACCATTTCCGACCGGGAGACCGTATGGAAGGAGGCTCGGGAGATTCTACAAGGCTCTACATGAGCCTTTCGTGAACACAGATTGCCTCCTCCACTGGCTACGTTTTGGTGACCTCTTGAGGAAACCGAGGGTTTTGTCTGTGCAATACAGGATCAGGTTATTAAGACCAACAACTATCGGAGATACATCCTAAGGGATGGCACCGTCGACATCTGTCGAGCTTATCGTCATCCCGGTGAGTCACTTAGGCATGTCATCTCCGGTTGTTCGGCGCTTTCTAACTCTGAGTACTTTCACAGGCATAACTTAGTAGCCAGAATTCTACACCAGGAGCTCGCTCTGAAATACGGTCTCGTGGACCGGAAATTGCCGTATTACAAGTACTTGCCGGAAGCCGTGCTTGAAAATGACCGCGCCAGGCTTTACTGGGACCGGGCCATCATCACAGATAGGACTATTCTTGCGAATAAGCCTGATATTGTGCTGATGGACCGGGCACATTCAAGGATATTTTTAGTCGACATTACCATTCGGTATGACGGGTACCTCATGAAAGCCGAAACAGATAAGCGAACAAAATATCTGGACCTGGCTCTCGAGGTGACTGACATGTGGGGTGGACTGCCGACCGAAATTATACCTGTAGTCGTTTCTGCGAACGGGTTAATCCCAGTCAGCCTCTCGGGTCATCTGAGGTGACTGGGACTCCGTGACGGACCGCTCCGGGCTCAAATGCAGAAAGCGGTGCTCCTCGATACCGCCCGCATCGTTCGCCGGTTTCTTTCCCTTTCCCCCTAAACCTCGGCCGTTTGGTCTCCCCTGCCGAGGGCTTCCATCTGGTTGGGCTTTTATTTATTTATGTATTATTTATTTATGTATTTTTTATGTTAGTATATTTAATATATATATATATATATATATATATATATATATATTTATTTATTCAGCCCAACCAGATGAGAATACTCTATATATACCCCATAATAATAATATTACCCCTTATTGTACACTAAAAAAAAAACAAATAACATAACGAGAAACAAACAGAAAGAAAAACAAAAGGCGGTCTTATTGATATACAGAAATTTCTTCCAGACAACCTATAAAGGATTTCCTTTGGATCTATATATATAATCTGGATAAAGTAAATCCAGAGAACTTTTCAGTTCTCTGGATTTCCTTTATTAGTTTATTACTTAATGGGTAGAGTGTACTATAAATAATATTATAATCTAAAATTTTAATAATTAAAAATTTCGAAATTTACTTAATTGACTAGTGACCATAAAGCGACAGGAAGAGATGAAAGTAGAAGAAATTAATTAAGTAGAAGTTGGGGGGAGATTAGGGAAGATAATGTTTCTTGTTTTTAAAAGAGTCTATTGTTTGAGCACGTTTTATGGTAAAGGTTTAGTGGTAAAGAGTTAAGAAGCTTGACTCCAAGAACTGAAAAAGATTTAGTGTAAAAGTAGAGAGTGCAAGGAACATAGAAGGAAAGTTTTCTAGGGACCGAAGGAAAGGTTATGAGAGCTGAGAATTGGAAACTTTCTTTGAGGTAGAGGACTTGATATATTAAATAAGATGCAGTATAGAGCAGAAAGGCTATGAGTATTCCGATGAAGACGGGTTAGAAGCTACTTGAGCTTAGCGCGGTATTCTGAGACATGGTCATATTTACGAAGTCCAAATATAAACCGTATGCATAGATTTTGGAGTCGCTCAAGTTTATTAAATTGCTCTTCGATAATGTTAGCATAATCGAGGATAGGGAGCAGTAAAAATTGTGCCAGCATAATTTTGGTGGAGATGGGTAAAAAGTTGTTCATTCTTCGGAGTGCACCATAAGCTGCAAACATTTTACGACACACTGCATTTATTTGAGAAGTCCGAGAAAGGCTAGAATCTATCAAGACTCCCAAGTGTTTTCACAACGTCCTTATAAGGGATTTGAATACCGTTAAATAATATGAGATTTAATTGAGTTTTATTTAATTTGGAGATTATTCTTGAACTACCAATAATTATCGCTTGGGATTTTATCGGATTAACGGTTAACCCATAAGATCGACTACAGTCAAGAATACACGCTAGGTCCTTGTTTATACCGCATATTGCTTTTGTAAGATCCTCTATGGTGGTTTGTAGATATATCTGGAGATCATAAGCATACAAGTGGTAGAGAGAAGATATTTGGGAGGTAATGGAATTTATGAAAATTGCAAATAAGAGAGAAGATAACACGCCACCTTGTGGAACGCCAGCATCAACGGTACCAAGTCATGAAAATATTCTGTCTTGTACCCGAACACGTTGTCGGCGTCCATGTAAGTAACTACGAAACTAGGAAATTGCAGTTGGAGATATGTTAATAAAACGCAGTACACCAATAAGGATATCATGATTTACAGCATTGAAGGCATTGCTGAAATCCAGCAACAGTGATGGCACTGTGACTTGGCGGTTATCCATTCCGAAACGAATTTCATCAGTGATTTTTAATAATGCTGTCTACTGTGCTATACTGTGAGCCGGCCTTAATCCGGATAGGAGTGAATTAAGGATGTGATTTCTTGTGCAAAAATAATTTAATTGTTATTGGACAAGCCGTTCTAAGACTTTGAACAGAAAAGGAAGAATTAAAATAGGACGATACTCGGAATAACTCGAAGAATTAGCTTTTTTTGGCAAAGGTATGATTTGGGCATCTTTCCATTGGGAAGGGAAGGAAGATGTGGATATAGACAAATTAAAAATAAAAGATGAATTTACCATGAAAAATAAAAATAAACACCTCTATTTAGTAACGTAACAAATTAACTACGAGCATAATATATTGTAACAATAAATGTCTTCGTTCGAACACAAAAACTCTTTAGAGGCATACACTTAATGTCCAGACTGAATTTTGGTCACGGCGGCCAGTCTCAACGATGACTAGCCATCTACTCAGGACAGGATTATAGTACACGAGTATGTACGCAATCACAGGTGATCTCCTTATTCCCTCACTCTCATATTCCGATGGGATGGTATTCCGACACGACCGGAGACATGGCGGTGAAACAAAGCGAATTTCCTGACATTTTATTCACATTATAGCTATTCAGAATTTTTCGATAGAAAACTCAATAACTGATTTTCGCCCAACCAGGGATTCCAACCTGTGACCACATGTGGTGATCATGATCAGCAGTCGCGTTTAAGACCAGCCCGACTGCCAAGCGTGGGAACTATGAAACAATTTAAAAAAATATCCCTGAAAGGAAAAAACAAATATCAGTAAAATTTAAAAAAAGCACGATCTGTGGGAAGTCCTTTGTTCAGGAGTGGACTTTTGATAGACTATGACGGTATAACGGTAACATTAGAAAATAAGTTAGAAGAACGCTCGGCTTGTGTATATCATATGGTATTCCAGTGCAAATTCTTCATCGGATAAACGGATGAAAATGTGGACCTCAAACAAGAGATATCGCTCCTAGTGACCTATGTCGTGTAGACATAGGTTAATCTTTTGTTTTAGATTCTCAATTCAGTAATTTACTTTGAATCTAAAATTTATTCTGTTCAAAAAATGTTAGAAAATCTCCTCTTTCTCCTTCGCATAAAAATCTCGTGTATAATACACCAGATGCAAAATAGCGAAATATTTATTATAAACATGTGAAATATCTGGTAGTGTATATACTTATATCCTCATTTAGAAGAAGTAAACGTTCAGCTATGGACTGAATGGATTCATTATTTAAATAGCAACGAAAATAGATATATAATCAAATTAATGTCACGATTTTGGGTGTGGAAGTTTAGAAAAATATTTTAGGTTAGCAACAACTTCTGAATCTGTGTGAAATCTATATGCCATAAATATAAATTAATCAAAAATAAGAAAGCAATATTTCATAAAATATTTGTCTTATTCTTAAACTCTTAAGTAATATTTATTACTTTTATTTAATTAACCTATTTTCTCACTTCTGTTCCGTTGCGCCACTATTCAAGGCACTAGGTGGAGAAAGTTCACAAGACGAGACTGGCGGGAGAAGATTCATTCGGTTTTTGATGAGAGCTTTGTAGTCGCAAAAAGTGCTTAGTTAAATAATATATTTAATTATATTACTATATTAAAATATTTCGGTCCTATTTTTTTTTATCGAATACTTGTCCTCCAAAATATTTATCAATTCGGCCCAAACACTGTCCATCGGATGGTAAATGTATACTGTGGTTCATAGACACTAAGACGCCAATCGTCAACATCTATTCTTGATTAGACCCGAGGATTAAGGCCGATTTACACTTCGACAAGTACAGTAGCGAGTTAATTTGCAAACCTGGCGAGTTAAGTAAAAAATCTCGTTTGAACCGAAATCAGTGAGTTAAGTAGCAAATTAACAATTAAGTTGAACGGCGTAGACGGCGGTCTATTTTTCGGCCAGTTAAGAGGACGCTCTCGCATGTTTTCTTTATGGTTTATGACCTTATAGCAATGAGTTTTTGTAGTAAAATAAATATCAACCTCTTCTATGTCCCTATGTTTCCTTTTTGATGATACATTATCTTTATAAGCACTAGAATCCTAAAATACTCAAAATTGCCTATTTAAACCGCTATAAACAGAGGACTAGTATTCAAATTTGATAACTAATACTGAAAAAAGAAAAACATAGCGACACAGTAAATATCCATTTTATTCAGTTTATGAAATATCTTTAAAATTGGTCGAATATTGAAGGAAGAAATGGTAGAGAGCCAATCCTCGAATTATGGCTTTTTCACTTAGGCTATTCAGTTAGATCTGCGGTTGTCCTTATCGGACGCCGAGCGCTCGCAGAGCGACAGCGATTGTTTCTTCAAATACATCATTTTCAAAAGTCTCTCGGCCCGCATTTCCTCTTAAGCTCGACATGTTGCCATCCCGCGCGTCTCCCGCCACACGAAACTAAACGGTTAAGCGGGTAGTAGCATTTTAACGCTACTGCCCACTTAACCGTTTACTGTCAACTGCCCTGTAACTAAACTCGCTACTGTACTTGTCGAAGTGTAAATCGGCATGCCTTGTTACTTGTACAAAATGCCTCTTGTACTTGTAAATCATCATTAGAAATACAGCGGTATTAAGGTTAATTTCATGGTACTCTGAACGAGCACTGAACTTCTCCGGTCGAGCCGCCCCAATTGTGATGTAGCCAGTAACTACCTACCGCTACAGCTACAGCGTGGATAGCACTATGTTCAAAACTGTTATGTTTCTGTTGAGCGATAATAAGAGTCAGTGTAATTGTGGGTGATGAGCTTTCGATCCAGTCCTCAGCCAAATTTGGAGTTGGCTGCAGATGAACATGAATCGCAGTTAGCACTTACTATACCATATAAATAGGTAGACAATACACTTGTCACTTTAGATACATTAATCTACACATATAAATGAAATTGAATAGTCTGTCTGTAATACCGAAATAACTGTCTTTTATTGAACTAAGGGGGTTATTGACATGCCATTAAGACAAAATAACACCACACCAATAATAGATCCTATCGAGGCGAAGCTGGGTCAGGTCGCTAATTAACAATAATGTACCTAATAGTTTAACGATAGACATTTATTATAATCACTCGAATTGAAGAAAATTAATTCTACGGATAAATATGACATCAAAACGTCAACACCTCAGTCTCTCAGAGTCCCGTTGTGACCATGGGTGCTGTAAAGCGCCTAAAATACGATGAAATTCGCAATTTATATGTTTAATTCAAATTAACAATTGTTAAATAATGTTAATAAGTAATTAATGAAAATTAACTAATTAATAAATGATTTCGCTGATCTGACCGCAGATATGAATCCCGCAATTTCTGTAAAACATATCATCCAATATTAAGGAGACGCCAATAACAAGTTAAATAAAACAAACCCAAGTCTGTTCTTGTTTAATACCAGGTTTTCCTACTATATGAACAACCTATTAATTGCTTGTTTTTGAAATAAACTCACAGTTAAAGCTCAACAAGGAAATGAACATTTCAGTGTTGTTGACGCTGCAATCTGATTGGTTTGTTTTCAATGTAAACTTGTGTAAGCCATCTATGTACTACTTGTTTTCTCGTGATCGAAAACAAGCGTCGTATTTAGAAAAAGAGTTGTTATTTTATTGGCATAAATATTGCACGATGGCGTGAAGGCAAACATAATAAATTTACTTTAAACTCACGCTAGCTACAATGTATTCCTCTTGAATTTTATTTCTGGCTAAGATAATGCAAGAATATGTTTTAACATAATGTTAAATGTTGTTCTAGGTAATATTTTATATAGCTATGTTTTAAGAATTAAAGCTGATAAACAAGCATGCAGCCTAACTTATGGTACGAGTTACTGGTTACTTCAATTCTTTATTAAGAATCAGAAGGCAAACGCGTTGATACCCATGAGGACTAAGATGGGATGCATCGCTATCATTCAAAAGCTTTTCCAGTTCTCGACACTCACAATACGAAACACAGTAGCGTAATGCTGCTATTTTGAATTTACGCTGATGTCCTTTTACTATTAGCTGATCCATTTTTGTCATGATTCGATCTCAAAAAATAAAAATTCTCAGACCTAAAATAATCATTCACATCAGTGACCATAATTTGGATATTTTGCTGTAATCGCCACGCCTGGCAGATTAATTTACCATATAATATGTAAATACTGGAGACGTGGATACTGTGTGGCACAACATTATGATTAAATGTAAAACTTTTTTATATTTGAACTAGCTGTTACCCGCGGCTTCGCCCGCATGGTCACTGGGAAATGAACTATCCATTGCTTTTTGAATTGAAAGAAAACTAAGTTTTATAGATTTGTCAGAGATGCAGCCATTAAAAGGAAACTGAGCAAAATTGATTCGTCAGCCTATTTAAATGTTTTGAAACGCAGCGTATAGGAAAGCATGAAAATAGCCTGTTTATTCCAAATGGAAATGGATATTTTTAATTAAAGGA
This sequence comes from Parnassius orleans, assembly GCA_029286625.1. Lineage (NCBI taxonomy): Eukaryota > Metazoa > Arthropoda > Insecta > Lepidoptera > Papilionidae > Parnassius > Parnassius orleans. The sequence goes on from JAGSMP010000586.1 coordinate 95,023, forward strand.
AACTGAGCATAATTATCCGTCAGGGATGCAGACTCTGAAAAGAAACTGAGCTAAATTGATTCGCCAGAGATGCAGTTTTCTGAATTGAAAGGTAACTGAGCCAAATAAAAGATCCGTCAGAGATGCAGCCTTTTGAGTTGAAAGGAAATTGAGCTTAATAGGTCCGTCAGAGGTGCAGCATTTGGAATTGAAAAGAAAACTGAGCTAAATAGGAAATTTTGAATTGAAAGTGAAGATCTGTGGGAATTCTGATTAATTGATTGTAAATGGAAAAAACTAACTGAACACTATTATAAGACGCTGCTGTACACAATGTTATATGTTTTTCCATTCGGGGAAAGAATGTAGAGATTCTGGGCATTTGACACACGCGAACATGCTACATACAGCTGACCATGAGAGAAGCACGGTTTTCTAAGTTGACCCCCGCTACCTGTAACGTTTGCCCTTGCGCTTTATTAATTGTCATTGCAAAACTGAGCTTAATAGGAACTGCAACCTTTTGAATTGAAAAGGAAGATCTGGGAATTATAGGGATCCGTGGTATAAAAACATTTTCATCTTTACCTACGCCTGTCAAATTGTAGAACCGATTATGTTCCGTCCAAGATGTGTCACACGCAGCTTTGTCCGTTACATAACCGAGGAGCATCTAAATTTCGCATTAGCATGACTGGGACGCCTAATTTTAATTGAAGCTTATGTGAGGCACACCTGACAACTCTAGAGAATTTAGAAACTCTACGGGATATGAAGTGCTCTGTTCTGTGTCCATAACTGTGTCTACTGACAAATACTCTGTTATTTCTCCTGCTACTTCGCTTAATATATCTGAATTTATTTTGTTAACGCTCTCATTTTTTGGTGCAAGAATCGCCCTTTCACATAACCATTTGTCTTCATGCATGTTGTTCGTTAAATCTGAATAAACGCTCGCAATTAATTCGGAATGACTCTGTACTAAATTACGAAAATCTCTCGTCAATTTAACGCAGCCCTCAGCATCCGTTTCCAACCGCCCATCGCCAATTTTTAATAGTGTGTCAGCATAGTTTCCAGCATTGATATCATTATATAAATGCACTCTCATATTCGTAGTTAAACTGAATTTTGTCACCTTGTTCCATAAAATAGACGACTTGAGGCATGCTTTAATTTCATCTGCAGGTGTGCCCTTTTGAATGACAGGTAAAGTTTGGCGAAAGTCACCAGCCAGTAAAACCACCATTCCTCCCATTACATCGGTATTGCTGCGCAAATCCTGGAGCGTTCGATTTAGTGCTTCTACAGCTTTTTTATGCGACATTGTACTTTCGTCCCACACTAAAAGTTTGCATTGTTGTAGCATTATACTCGTGCACTATTTTTGCTAAAGTTGCAGATCGGCGATTCTTCCTGGGCTAGATTTAGAGGGAGTTTAAAACAGAATGCAGTGGCCCTGTTTAGCAGCGTGGCGGCTATACCGGAGAAGCTACGGCCACAGCAATGTTTTTATCTTTCCGTACTTGCGCTAATAATAAATTTAACAAAATGTCTCCCAGTTCCTCCAGGGGCATCTAAAAGAAAAGTTCACCATTTCAGATTAAATTTGTCCTAATACTTTGTCAAAACTCGTTTTGTTCGGGAAGCGGGTACAAATTCGGTAATATTATAATTGCTGCAAAGCTGGTATATCGTAGTTTGTTTCACGTATAATTTCATCACTTAGTTCATTTTCGGTTGTTCGCTGAGGGCTTATCATTCCAAAGTCGCTTAATTTTTGCCTACCATTGCCATTACTTTATCTTCAATTTTTCCAAGTGCTTCATTATAAATGTTCATTGTATGTCATGTTCGCGTGTGTCTGCTGTAACCTTCGCAAAATATCTTCCGCCATGTACTCTTTATATTTGTCCCACAATTTATGTGCATTAGATAGCCCGCAAGATGAGATGATATGATATCCCTAATTTTGGCTGGTGACTGGCACTGCACAGCTTCCTCCATGGTTTCATCCCAGTGATTATCGTTTTCTAAAAGATGCAGAGCTTCACATGCTTCTCTATAAGTTGCGCATTCCTGACCGTTGACAGTTTTAAGGTCTTTATATCCTGTAGGACCCCGAACATGGTGCAGCAGCAATCGTAAACAGAAACATTCAAAATTAGTTACATGGACGGTATACACACGACCAAGGGCATCTGATGACCGGGCCAATTTGCAACAGGCGCGCCTTGAATACGGCGTTTCCACTCCTTCCTAGATGTGTTCCAAGTATAATAGCGGGGACTTCAGAATATAACAACGTTTTGCAAAGGGTCGGTTTGACATAGTTGAAAGAGGCTGTTAGTGTAGGTTTTGGCGGTGATGCAATTCTTTCTTGGAAATTTCTTTCGGTGAAATATACACGCTCTCCATTTTCTAAGTGTACAGCAAGGTTAGTAACTGTTGGGTGCCTTTCGTGTAAAGGGAAGCCAAGGAGACGCCACGCTGCCTCGTTACTGCTGACATAATGCCCTGCTTGAAAGGTCTGTACTTCATTAACGGGATTTGCCTCACCTTCACTCCTGAGATTAAATATTGCTTGGTCGCTTCCTTTATTTATGTACTTACAGATATACTTGATTGCGCGGACAGAGCTACATGCTTCTTCATTAATGTGGGCATTAAACATTTTACATAGAATGGGCGAATACGGGACAATCCAGCTGTTATCTAAGGTTTCGAACGCTCCAGAGCGAGATTTGATTGTAACTTTCCTGCCACCATCTTCGGGAGCTCTGCGTCTGTATAAAGGATAGCCATTGTCATTGTGCACTGTTTCTTTTAATAGCTGTTTAGGGAATTTCTTTGTACACTTTCCTTCTTTCATACATGGCGATATTGAATTTCGTGCTCCACATGGACCGTGAATCATATTTCGGACGATGGTATCATACAATTCTTTATTTTGCTCAGGATCCGGAATCTCGGCGCTTATTATGTCGTCTATTGGCTGGGCCGCAACTTCTCTTTAAGCCATATTAGAATGTGGGCATGCGGTAATCCTCTTTTTTGCCATTCAATTGAATACATGAAGCACTGCACCTCTCCGAAAATATTCCCTTTGTTAATTACATACATTAATTTTTGTACTTTTAATCTAAGTACTCTAGCAACTAAATCGTGTCTGTCAGTACTTTTTTGGCCCGGCATTAGCTCCTCGGTTATTTCTTTCTATGTGGGATTGCAAGTAAAAGTAACAAAAAGATCAGGTCTTCCGTAAGTTCGTACATAAGCGAATGCGTCTTGTGTGTACTCATGTAGGTAGCGGGGACTGTTAACGAATGATGAGGGCAGAATTACCATTTTACCTAAATCTCTGGGTTTTACATTGGCGTCACTAGAAACTGCATCTTGTAAATGTATATAATTCTTAACGCGCAGCTTTTTTTGATTTAAAGATATATAACGAAGACGTTCACTTTCTGTCAGGAAACATTTCGTTACCGCGTTTTAAAAACCTAGTAACGACATCTAGCGGAATCAATTTAAACTATGTATACGTTAGTTAATAAGAACTCTCAAAAAATATTTGTCTTATAATTTTGCACAATTTTTCTTATTGTAATACCGATTTATTCATAACCACATATAAGAACTGTATTCATTTCCGTTCAATAAATATTACTAAGGCTTATTAATAAGGCTTACTAAGAACTGTTTCTACCATTGTTAAGTAATAGTTAAGGGTGAAAGCGTGACAGGTGGTGATAGTATTTCTGATCCATACTTATAATCACGCTTGTAACCCTTGCGGGTAGGTAAGCAGAGCATCAACGGATTACTTAATATCGTCTGCGAGGTTATCGCCTATTCTGTGAATTACGATGCACCAAAACGTTTGAAGAAAATCAGCTGGTGAATTTTATGTTTTTATCGCTCTCTTCGGTCCTGCGTGGAAAAATACAGATCCATACATTTTTATCCTAATTTTGGTAAAAAGACATAATAATCCAGATATTCTGACCTTCTGTGTTCGTCCATCGTACCGTCGTCCGTCTTGTAGAATCACGGTGGCGCCACCTAGCTGAATTTAATTTTGCAACATATTCGATTTTCCCACTTGAATGATATGTTTTTCCGCTGAAAAAAGTAGCCTATGTCACCCTACAGCCACCGAACTATCCCCATACAAATAATCATGCCATGCCGACGCTCTGTTGCGACGTGAAAGAAGGACAAACTTGTGCAACATATTCGATTTTCCCACGGGAATGAGATGTTTTTCCGCGGTAAAAAGTAGCCTATGTCACTCTACAGCCACCGAACTACCCCCATACAAAAAAATCATGCCATGACGACGCTCTGTTGCGACGTGAAAGAAGGACAAACAAACAAACAAACACACTTTCGCATTTATAATATTAGTATGGAAATATGGATATGGATACGTTACTTAGTTGTCTGTTGGCATAGTAATATGTTCACAATTTTTGCTATTAAGTTATTTCATCTGGGTGAACAAAGATTAATGCCATCTTATAGTACGGTGTATAATAAGTATAAATAAAAACGTTAATATCCCGTAATTGTCGAGCGAAAAGCACTAAACCAGGGAAAATTTTTGGAATAAACAAAATCTGACAAGATGCCATCATATGGGCAACTTCTGGCACCGGTTTTCCCCACCATGGCCTTATGCCTTTATTACTAAGCTTCATATAATCTTAAACCTCCCAAATGTCGACTTCACTGTATCTACATAATTTCACAAGAATAAATATGGATAAGCTTAAGAAAGACGCATCGATCCCCAAATTTTAATCCATCTTTGTAAATGCCACCATAGATGCTAAAATATCCATGTTTAATGACATAATTCTTTTTTAACACCTTAGAGTAATTACATACATATGTATGCAAAGAGAGAACCTACAATTCTGAATAAATTGAGTCAAAATAAGTATATTGACTCAATTTAAATAAGTATATCTAAAAAACAAAGCGAGACAATTTAACTTTCAAACAAGGCAAAAAGAGAAACACTATTAAAAGATGTTGTGTGTAATTTATGCGTAGAGCTTTAATGACAAGTGGTCATCTTTGATCTCTTTATACTATGCCAAAGAGTAAGTACACTCATATCTTCTTATTTACTAGAAAAATGGCATCCCTATTGTGGTGGTATTATATGTGACGTTATTCCACAAGACATGACGTCTATAATCTATAGTGATTTCGTTCTCATGTTATCAACAATCGACATCGATATACTCGTTTTTGTTTATTAATTTTTTATTTTATTATATGTCTAAAGATATTAAGAAAATAAGGCTAGACTTATTATTTAATGATTTCTTATATTTACGCGAACACTACACATTGAATAAAACTGCTTTTACGGTTTTTTTGCTTTGCTGGCCATATAGCTCGTAAAGCCAAAAACCGATGGGAAAGAAATATTTTTGAGAGAAAGCCCAGTACCAGTAAGCGAAATGTATGGCGGTCCCTCACTAGATGGAGTGAAGACGTGGTAAGAAATCCAGGAAGCCGATTGATGCAGGTGGCTCGAAACCGTGCTTCGTGGCATTCTTTGGGGGAGGCCTATGTTCAGCTGTGGGCTTGTGAAGGGCTGTAATTATTATGATGTTGAATAACGACATAATTAAATGGTTAAACGAACTTACCTTAAGTGAAGTTCAACCATAATTATACGAAGCTCCTTGTCCGAGACGTTCTTTACAACATGTAGTACGCCGTATTTTATACCAGTACCATCACAGTTATCCAAGCTCCTAAAAAAAATTTTGGAACGGCAGAATATATGTACAACACTATATCCACCTGTACGTCAAACGCAATGTCATGTTTAAAGCAAGGGATTAGATGAGCAACCCTAACTTGGGAGGGGTTGGACTGGGAGTACGTCTCGAACAGGAGCTTCGTATAATTATGGTTGAACTTCACTTGGTAAGTTCGTTTAACCATTTAATTATACTCTCTCCTTGTCCAAGACGTTCTTTACAACATGTAGATGTTTGAAGCCAGGGTTGCGAATTATAATACCAATGAATGGAAAACTTGCAATTTTCCTTATTTATATAATAAAATTTGAAGGTATTATATGTATATTACATATTTGATTTAATAACATAAAATAAATTATCTTTATTTTATAACATTTCCTTCTACGTAAGGCCAGCTTGATTGCAGCAGAAGTGGCCCGTAGAAGAACTGTAATTGTAAACACAATAATCTGGAATATCTGTTCCGTTTAATTTAAGTAAATTTTAATTTAACATCTTATAACGAGAATGCTTTTCTAAATGGGTTTTGTGAGTTAATGTTAAATTTAGCAATATCTTGTGTTATGCTTTCTATTAATTATTCACAGGAAAGGCTTAAGCTTCTCTCATTTATTTTTCCATGCAATCGCTGTTGAAGTGAAATTCTACCTTATATCTTAACGATACCTGAACTCCACTTGGAATAATGTAATATTTATGAAGGACAATATTTAATAAATTTTATGATCTGTGACTCATCACAGCTAAGCTTTACTAGTTTTGTAAATTTTGTAATCTCAAATCTTTATTGCAACATTTTGATGTCAATAATATAAAACTAACTTATTATTAAGTCTATGTTTATAACAAAAGCCAAAGTAAAAATCACAAAGCCCAGTAAGGAATTACATTTCACTTACTGCAAAATTGGTACTATGAGAAATAATAATTTTATAATTTATAGTATTTGACAAAGGAGAGTTCACTATGTATGAGCATGAATTTTGGAGTGCCATACTTTTACAAAATGCTTCACTAATGGTACCTATGATATGTGTGATACCTGTGAGGTGATAGTAACATGTGAAATAGTAGTGTATGATTCTCTGTAAAGTGGTGTTAATAATTTGTTATTTTATTCAAAATGAATAATTCGAATCTTTATTTAACATGCCTTTGCACTTGATTCACATTTACCCCCATGCGGACAACCAAAAACCTATGGTTCTATAAACTTAATTTTTGACAGCATATTAACAGCATAGCAACTAGTGAAATGCATAGAAGAATCACCCCAATCTAATATAACTGCCATGGTATCTGGGTCATACCTGCAAAAACGATTGTTCTGTGTAATAGTATTATTATTTCTCGGTACAAATTGATCAATTTTAGTTTTGACACCGTTTTATGATCTTGTTGAATACACTTGAAAGTCTTCTTATGACTATCCTTTGTTTACATGGCTCAATTTCAGATCGATATATTTCCAATATTTTTCTTAATTGATAGAATTGAATCCTCAATAATTAATGAAAGACCTCTCTATCTTGTCCATGTATAAAGCAGTGGTTTATCAACTCTGAGTAAAATTGTACACCATAAGTATTATTTATTTGTAGTAAGTATTATTCAAAATATCTATATTATTGTTTTGTTTAAAGGTTTTGTATTGTGTTCTACAATTTTCAAAATTATAAGCATATACTACTTTCATATCCAATAATAATATAAATCATATCGATCATATCCAATAATAATATATGTAATTTCCTCACAATGAAGGACCAAGACCCAAAAATTGTCTCAGTTCAATGGCTTCTTTCCACCCAGTTGAGAACTGTCCGTTTTATTTCAAAAAACTTTATGCTTTTTAATAATTTTATTATTTGTAATATTATTCACTACCATCTAAGATCAGAAATTTGCAACTGAATATAATATATTACCTTCCATATACATTATTATGTACATAATAGTTCAAAAACACAACATTATTAACCTTATATTACTGATAGCAACCTAAATGGCTTATTATTTTTCCATAATTTCCTTTTACAGCAAATTAATTTGTTGCTAACATCTTTTTGTAATGTATTTTATGCATCTGTCAGACATAACTCTATTGTATGTATGTTTACCATAGTTATTTTACTATATGAAGGTAATAATAACCTGGTAGGTATGAAACCCTACATAAAATAACTGAACAAAACATTTTTTTAAGATTACCATTTTACTATACTTAACATATAACTTATATTTTAACTTGTCATAACCTTTAAATACCTTATAATAGTAAAATTGTTTACTATAATCATTTTAAAATTTCTTTTTAATTGTTCATTGTACAATTGTTTTAAGTAGTGAATTTTGTAAGTTTTATATTTTCCCAAAAAGATATTTTATGTACCGCTGTAAGCCATTGATGGATTTTGCACTCATTATTATATTTAAAACCTAATTATGCTAAACACTGCTATCTTTCTTGCTTAGGTTATACTAAGCTACATAATACAGCTCGGATGCAACAATGTGTCTTTGTTTAAATTTAATTCATTAATCATGGCTAGAATGTGCCTAACAGTAGAAAATTGCTCCATAGGCTAATTTTTGATTTTAATGACTTTCTTTTAAATAGTTTTATTATATCAATAATAATAATTCGGTGTTTACTTTCTGTTACCAGATTTTTTAATTAAAGTTTGTTAATTTCTTAAAATTCATTAAAACTAAGGTCATGACAAATTTACAGGCTAAATGTTGTCTTTTTTATTCCTTTAATAATTTAAGAAAATTATTGTAATTTCATCTTCTGGTGGACAATATTATTTTGTTTTGCAGACATGCCAAATTGCTTCATAAGCTCCGTATGGAGCCAAGTAAATCAAGAGGATATAATTAAAATAATAGCTTATATTCAATCTTTCAGATTTTTCTGAACAGTTAGATTAAAATATATTATCTTTTAAGACTATTTAAACCTGTAACCTCTTGATATTCAATATCAAGGGAAAACGGTTCTCATATCACATCTTTTCTTACTTCCATGTCATATTATCCATCCATCCGTTGAAGCCTATAAGTCCCTGCGGAACATAAGCCTCCCCCCCTTCGACACAGAAGGTGGATGAATATTATGTAACTTTTTTAAAAGTGTCTACATAATAATATGTAATATTATACTGTCTTTAAATTTTAACATGTATCTTTAAATCTCATAATTTGTTTGAGAATTACAATTTTAAGGACTAGTAAACTGACTCTCACATTGAGCAACAGGGTAGTTTCGTCCCAGAATTCAGTTATTATTTCTTACTTGTTCTGCCAATTTTTAAGGGTCCTCAAAGTTATACATAACCTTAATAAAACCATAAATTAAGTTTATTAATAGCACTTATTTCTTTCCCAAATCAGAATTTTCTGATAAAATAATGAAAAGTTTAGTTACAATCTCAGGGTATATAATTTCGGGAACTGCTGCCCCTTTAGATGTTTGGTATGTTGGAATATAATTTGCTATCTTGATGCCTAGCGATCATGTGGGGGTTCTCTTATGTTGACAATTTTTGGACTTCTTTTTGACGAACCCCCCTGACCCTGAGACTTTCTGATATTTTTACATCTGTAATTTTGTAACAACTTTTTCATTATGTTGTACTCATAATATTAGTCACCTTTGTAATAAATATTATACCATTATTTATTTTTATTCTAAATCCCAGTACAGCACAATGTTTTACTTTCAGTGATAGCGCTTTGTATGTCAATTCAAAACCTGTCTAACCTCTAAGTGACTCTAAGGTCTGAATAGTTAACCATGTCTATCCTCTAAGTGATAGCTCTAATGTGTGAATAGTTAACCATGTCTATCCTCTGGGTGATAGCTCTAATGGTTTAAAGCCTGCAGTGAATTCTTCTGAGTCCTAGCCCATCTTAATGTCTTCCTTTAAGTGGTATCGCTTTATATGTCAATTCAAAACCTGTCTACCCTCTAAGTGATAGCTCTAGGTCTGAATAGTTAACCATGTCTATCCTCTAGTGATAGCTCTAATGGTTTAAAGCCTGCAGTGATGTCTTCCGAGGCCTAGCTTATCTTAATGTCTTTTCTCTAATGGTAACGCTTTATATATCAATTCAAATCTGTCTGCCCTCTTAAGTGATAGCTCTAAGGTATGAACAGTTAACCATGTCTATCCTCATAGTGATAGCTCTAATGGCCTGAGTAATTTATACCATGTATATCCTCTAAGTGATAGCTCTAATGGTCTGTATATAGCATTTTATATAACTTATGCTAGATATTCTTTCCAACAGCTTTAAGTCCTCAGTAATTCTGCCAGAAACCAGAAAATCCTGTCCCAAGATGTTGATGGCATTTTATTTCTTATTTTATTATATATACATGAACCCATATATATTCGAAGTAGTAGTTCTAATGGCCTGTTTGTAACATATCCATATAACTCATGTAATATATTTTTCCCAGCAGTTTTAAGCCTAAGTATTTGTTTTTGTATCTCAGTATTGCATAATATATTGTCCAACAAGATGGTGATAGTGTATCAGCCTGAGTATTTTCCTTTTCCTATTTTCCCAATACTGTCCCAAAATCACCTGCATGTGCGCAATTTTGCACCATGACTATGATAAATGGCGACTGCCAAACTAATGCTCAAAAGACGAATTGAACACGAAAGTAAGAAAAACATATTAAATATATCACTCCAATTTCTCAACGTATCTCTATATATATCTCAACCTACATTTATTGGTTGGAAATACCTATTTATTATTTCATATTATACGAGTGACGAGGTTATGTTATTAAAGCTTAGTAGTGGATTTTCATTGATAATTAATCATACTTGTTATTGTTTCAATACACAGTGAATCTGACTTTATTAATAAGCGATTTTTTTTAGATTTTAACACGTACCACCGAACAAGATGATTCTTGTTTATATATATATATAATATCTTATTTTTCCAAAGTATAACAATAATATATATATTTAATATTACACAACATATTTGATTTTTATAACGAAATTTATAAAAACACACCGTGACGGCTGGCACAAAAAAACGTAATGACATTGCGTTTGACGTACAGGTGGATATAGTGTTGTACATATATTCTGCCGTTCCAAATTTTTTTTTAGGAGCTTGGATAACTGTGATGATACTGGTATAAAATATGGCGTACTACATATTGTAAACAACGTCTCGGACAAGGAGAGAGTATAATTATCTTATTAACCTAATAAAAAAAATTAAAAAATTGTTCTTTATTTATTTTTGGAAAAGCAAACAACACGGTATGACGCTAATTCACAGGACGAACAAACATTTCACAAACAGCACTGTCTCATTCCACTTCGATATTCGTTGACATCTCGTTGAAGAGGATTTAAAACGCTAACGCACAGACTAATTAAAAAAATGTTTTGCTACGCATTGATGATTTATCTTTTCTAACAATTTTTTTATTGTTTCATCTACTGTTATGGAAAACATGGCTATTACTTTACCAAATTACCGTCATACTCACTTAGTCGCTCCTTTGGTGCAGTGACCCTGAAGTAGGGCTATGGCCTTCGTCTTCTAAAACGCCACGTCCCTGACCTGCGCAAGCAAAAAATAAAAATTATGTTCGCAAGTAATGTTTTCTTATTACTTTACTTGGTATTTAAAGAGGTTAGCTGGTGTCCAGGGTCTACAGTTACTTATTACCATTATGTGGACTGTTGTCTCATTATAAGTCCATGTTACTGACGAGGTTTGCTAAGAACGTAAAAATAAAATTTTATGCACACATAGGAACATAACTTAGTACGCCTGTGCGTTTTAAATATGACTTTCTATCTATTTATCACATCTTCCAAATGGGCACCATGTATGGGATGCTCCCCTATTTTGCCCGAACTTCCACTGAGGAAGTCACTAGCACCCAGTACTGGGATCGCGGAGACGGCGTGTAGAGTATTTAGAAATGTAACTGAACTTCCTTGCTGAATGGCTATACTGAGCCTTTGAGCGAAAAAAGAACCAGCCCTTTTATCACCATTATTTAGTTTTAAACTAAAAGAATTTAGGTTAACAGACAAAAATAAAGTATTTAAGGTTACAAGGAACAGCAAAAAACTTTTACACACTGATCACATTAACCTCGCTAGATTTAAAACGGATTAACTGGGTTTTCCCCCGACTGTCTCAAGAGTATCGTTAGCCGTCTTTCACATGTGTCCAATTTATATGTTTATACATTATAACGTAGAATTCATATATCTTTATACCAAACGTAATTTAATGCTTACATAATGTAAGAGACATTTCGCCTTAATCAATGCCGATGCATCTGTAGCAACCTTTATTTGAATTTGGTTGTAGAAGTCTAAATGCTACAGTAGCCACTTACCGTCGGGTGAGCTGTTAGTTCATTCTTTACTATTACCGTTACAATATATCAAGAGTTCAGTGCTGAACATAGGGCTCCCATATATATTGCCTATAATTAATTTGCCATAGTTGCCACACTTAGCTGACGCTGCTGCTCATCTCCTGGTTTGTTTTCCTCTGTCGCCTCCTCAGATACCCACGGGACGATATGGGTTTACAATTATGGTTTCTTCTATACTCTTATATTATATAAAATAATTATATAAATATGAACCGTTTTTTTTTTGTTGTACTTGTTTCACATATAAAATATCATTTTGAAATTATTTCGTTATGAATCTCCGATAATTGATTGCGTTTTATTAAATACACATTTCGTTCGTCACTATTTGCCCACGAAAATATGAGCATGAATAACGGCCTTATAAATGTGTCAATTATTGTCATATGGACATCACAAAAAGATCATGTTTTATTAATTAAATATGTATTAATATACATTCTAATAAATTTTACTGAATATTTAGCACGTGTTGCGATAATATAAAATAAAAATCAGAGGCGGAAATTGCTCTTTATTGCATCTAATTGTACAAAGAAATGATAAATGCAAGGAATATTAGCAGAATTCATGTTCAGTGTCATTAAAACTCCCCCCCCCCCCCCTTCCTACCTAAATAACTAAATCGTTTATGGTTTTGGATTTCTCAGTCATTTTTGTCGGTAAAATGCTTAGTAAATTATTTCAATTAAAGAAATAACATTTCAAACAGACAGAAGGCATTTAGTCTGCCGGCAGGGCAGACTAAATGGCTGAGGATTAGGGAGAAAGAGAAAGAAGTATTTGGACGTTACGGAGTCCCAGTCCTCTAGATGACCCGAAAACTGACCGAGATTAACCCGTTTGCAAAACACCTACAGGAATAATTTCGGTCGGCACGTCACTCCACATGTCGGTCACCTCGTGAACAAGGTCCAGATATTTTATTTCTTATTCGTTTCGGCTTACACGAGGTTCTCGTCATACGCAATGGTAAAGTAGATTAAAACATTCCGGTCCACCACGAACACAATATCATGCTTATTCGCAAGAATAGTCCAGCCCAGTCCCAATAGAGCCTAGCGCGATCTTTTACGAGCACAGCTTCCGGCGAGTACTACTTAAATTATGGCAGTTTTTGATCAATGACTGTATTTTAGAGCTTGAAGAAACCTGTGTGGAAATATTATTACTATGTAAAATTCATATATCTACATGGTATAGTAGTATGCTTACATAATGTATGGATTGCGCATAACGTATGGAATGCGCCCTCCTTGCAACTTCAATGACAGTGCAATAATATGATGGACTCGGATGCTGACCTTAGTCAAATCAAAAATAAAATGCAGGCTATGTATTAAATAACTATAAAAACAAATCATCATCGCTGCTACTATATTAAAGAGGTCGACATTCTCGATCATAACGGCCTAGCATACCAGCGGAGTGCTAGTTGCATTCCTCGCCATGCCGCCATTTATGACGTCATTTAACAGGCCTTACTTAACCAGTGCCAATGTACCTGCAATTTTAGAACCAAATGGTGTAGTGCGGGTCGATGGCAAGAAGTCTAATGGAATGACACTCATTCCATGGCAAAACGGGCGCTCCTTAGTATAGAATGCGACTTTTGTTGACATTTTTTCCGGAAAAGCTGACCGAGATTAACATCTCATATCTCATAATCATATGTCACCAAAAACTGCAGCTCTTGGTGAGATATAGATTTTTGTGCCTGTTTGGTAAAGAAACCGTGAGGACATGAAGTACGACGTTTGTACAGGGATATCTCGTCACGCCTTGTCAATATCTCTGGTGGCTCAAAAGGTGGCATATACGTTGGTCAGCGGATTAGCCTCGCAATACGACGAGGCAACTCATCTCATCTTCTGGACACGTTACCAAAAGACGGCGACGAATATGCTAGTATTTTTTACAGTTAACTTTGTAGTCATACGGTATATTTTGTTTGTTGTTCTCTCTTAATTTGCTTAATATTTTAAATGGAATACGTTTCGTTAGATTAATTTTAATTTATTAATAATGAATAACACTTGTCAAACTAAAAAAGAAATTTATTTACTTTTATATCACATGAAATATATCAGAAAAAAAGTAATAAGTACTTGCAATTCCGAATAATGTTTTGTAAAAATATTTCCCAATCCATGTCAATGTACGTGACCACGTTTGTCTCAATAGAGTTCAGCAATCAGGAGGAGTGCTCCATTGAGATTAAAAAGCATTTTATTCGATCGAGCATAAAATCGCATTGCTACAAATTTGATTAAAATTTTGGTCACGCTTTACAGTTTACTAACAAATTACTAAGCTTTATTAAAAGGCTCAATCTTTTGCTTCATTTATTGTTACCAATTAAAACGTGGATTGTTACAATCTTTCATACGAGTGTGTGTTTATTTCAAAAGATAAAAACATAAAAATAACTTGTGTGAATCCTTTTCAGCCTCTAATAGTCCACTGTAGTACTTATATCTCGTCACACTTGGTAGGTTGACTGGTGAACGCCGTAACAAATGTCTCGCAGTGTCATTTTGTGTGGTAGCTTTATATAGCAGAACAAGTGGGTCGGCTCGAAAGGGGTACACTCTCTCAGAAAAGCAGCGTGAAACAGCAGAATGATGGGATAAAATGAGACCCTTTTTACTGGAAACGAGGCATTCCATCTTAGTCGTCAGGGGTGACAACGCATCTGCATTTTAATTCTTAATCGCGAATAAATATAAATATCTATGGGCCGCAGCATCCACTTACACTTGCACAACTGCACGTGTCCATGGACTGCTGTAGCCACATACCATCAGGTGGACTGTTAGTTCGTTTGTCACTCCAGTTTTATAAAAACTTAATAAAAAATGTGGTACAACGAATAATGTTACCGCTAAGAGCTATATCTTCCAGACAACCTTTACGTTATTCATATTGGAATAGAGCAAAAATATGATGTGTGGTTTGGGGATATGAAAAATGTACATTTTTTTTAATTTACGCCGCCACCATACAAAAATGTAGTGATAAATATAAAGCTATTATGCTATTCTTGATTTATTATATTTTTCTTTTCAGCTCGTAAGTCTCCTGTTTTACTATACGTCGCCACTACACGCGCTGTGAGCTAAAAATTTAAGAGTTAGTTCATTCCTGAAATCTTCATTCTTCTTCTTTTTCTTCATAATAGCCAATAAAAGCTCACTAGTGAACATAGGCCTCTCACGTTGTAGAGAGGATTTGCCTTAATAGTACGCATTTGTCTCGTTATTTCATGTCGGACGTATACGAGATGGTTGTACTGCCATCTGTCGGAGCCATAAAGATCTTTCTGGCATTTTCCATAGTCGCCTTTTACGATTTTTACGCCGCCATCACACAGCACTGCCATTCCTGAAATCATTACATCATAATATAATCTATTTATCACTACTGTTTTAGATTATTATAAGCAATTAATCACTACTGTTTTAGACTTTAAATCTGAAAATGTTTTATAATTAACATTTTTTCTCAATTAACGCATTTGTATTTATTATCAATAACATGTACCGAACGCTAACTTAATTTTACCACAGAAAACTGCTTCAGTAATGTGGTTAAAGATACCATTATACTCAATGTTTTGTTCTAATAGAATAGCGATATAGTCCAGATACGCTCGGAAAAGACTTTTCAAAATGATTTTAGCTATTGCAATACAAAATAATGGAATCTTTATTTATGGTAAATGAAAAACATCTTTTTGACTTATGTGCGTATCGTAACCAGCAAAAAGGGCGCCAGTTGTCGCCACTTTCTAAACGAAATACAGCAGCTCATCATCATCATCATTACAGCCCTTCACAAGTCCACTGCTGAACATAGGCCTCCTCCACGGAATGCCACAAAGCACGGTCCCGAGCCACCTGCATCCATTGACTTCCTGCATCCAGGCCGTCACTCCATCTAGTGGGGGGACGCCCTACACTTCGCCTGCCGGTACGAGGCTGCCACTCGAGAACCTTTCTTCTCTATCGGTTGTCGGTCGGTTCTTCGAGCTATATGGCCGGCCCATTGCCACTTCAGCTTACTAATCCTTTGGGCTATGTTGGTTACTCTGGTTCTACTGCGGATATCCTCATTTCTAAGTTTATCACGCAGAGAAACCCCGAGCATAGCCCTCTCCCTAGCTCGCTGAGCGACCTTGAGCTTCCTCATACGGCCAGCAGTGAAGGACCACGTCTCAGTTCCATATGTCATCACTGGCAACACGCACTGGTTGTACAATTTAGTTTTGAGGTTTTGAGGTATGCCTGACGAGAAGATGGGTCGTAATTTCCCGAACGCTGCCCAGCCGAGTTGAATCCGTCGATTGACCTCTCGGTCGAAGTTGGACTTACCTAGTCGGACTATTTGTCACAGGTAAACATATTCGTCAACAGCTTCGAGCTTAGTGCTCCCAACAACTACCGGCATAGGTGTGACATGGACAATAAACATGATTTTTGTTTTGTCCATGTTCATCTTGAGACCTATCCGTTGGGAGACACTATTGAGGTCATTGAGCATAGTGCTTAGGTTCTCCAGCGATTCTGCTATAAGGACTATATCGTCGACAAATCGAAGGTGAGTGATGTACTCGCCATTGACGTTAATACCGTATCCTTTCCAGTCCAGCAGCTTGAAAACGTCTTCCAATGCAGCGGTGAAGAGTTTCGGGGATATTACGTCACCCTGTCTTACACCTCTCTGCAGTTGGATAGGTTTCGTACTCTGGTTCTGTACTCGGATAGCCATCGTAGCCCTACTGTACAAACACTTTAGCACCTCGATATACCGACAGTCCACTTGGCACCACTGAAGGGACTGCAACACCGCCCAAATTTCGACGGAATCAAAGGCTTTCTCATAGTCCACATACGCAAGGCAAAGTGGCAGATTGTACTCTTCGGTCTTTTGTACAATTTGCCGAAGGGTATGTATGTGGTCTACGAAATACAGCAGCTATGAACGGTTATTTTACACTGGTATTAGTTTGAATACATAATGCGCTACATAGTGGTTCTACCACGTATAACGTACACCATTTTTATTTATACTTTTTATTAATAATGTAGGTACAGGTTGATTTTTTTTTGAAATAAAAGGTATAATAAGTAAATGAATTAAAAGCCTACTTCATTGACATTTTCAAAATTATAATGTTAGAAATAGCGAGTACTTGTGTATTTTCATATATCAATAATCTGCGAAGTTATATTGATTTATATAAAAATACAGAAATACGTTAGGAATGAATAGTTCTGATATGGTCAGTGATCGAAATCGTTCAAGAGCACATATCATGACATAACAATAATATCCACAATATTATGCTGATAAAGAGAAATTTCCTTATATTAAATTTAACTAAAGTTTGATATGTGTAAATAAAGTTAATTAGTAGTTTGGTAAATACTGATTGGCTTTGCACCGTCGTACAGTTTTAATTATAACTCTCTTAGATAGATTAGCTTTTTTTAACGCACCAACACAGCGTAATAAACGGCTGTTAAACTACGATGTAGGTTTTGTTTTTAAAACCTAAGCTTAAAAACGAACTAAAAGTCCACCTGGTAGTATGTGGTTACTACAATCCAAGAAAACTTGCAGCAAACTTCAAACAATAAAGGCTATAGAATCGTTGTCATCTCTGAGGATTTAAATGGAATGCCTCACAGCCTGTAATCATACTGGTTATCTTTGTCCTTCAGACCGGAAAACAGCAGTGCAAGGACTGCTATTTGGCGGCAGAAATAGGTCAGAGGGGAATACTAGGGAAACACCTCCTCACATAGACTCCTAGGAAGAATGTGAGTCTTACTACTTAGTAAAAATAATTATATTATATATTATTATATAATAAAATACTTTACTCGTATAGAATATTTCTTGGATTTTACTACATGCTATTTTTTTCAGCCACTAGGCCATGCAAGTATGTACTTTAAAGTAGTTTTTGGACTTAAATACAATGTTCGATAAAATAAAAATATTTTTTTTACAGAATGAGGGTGACAAAGGAGCATACTGTCCACCTGGTGATGTGGTTGCTGTGGCTTATAGAGATCTACATTTATCCTCAATTATGTATCAAAATGCAGATGCGTTGTCACCCCTGAGGACTGAGATGGAATGCATCGTTTCCAGTAAAAAAGGGTATCCGGTTCTCTACACTCACCATACAAAATACAGCAGCATTGAGCTGATATTTTACGCTGGTATTCTGTGAGAGCGTGGCCCTAACCAAGTTGAGACGAACCCTTCGTGCTACAACCATAATATAGCTGCAGCGTGATTCTACCATGTACAAAAATCGAAGAGATGTAACGTTGGCCAATAAACATTGGAGTAGAGCGGTGGAATTTCTCCATAATTGTCTTAGAAATCAGGGAAGGCCTGTGCCCAGCAGTGGGATGTATTTATGATTTTACTTTACTTTACTTTTAATCATACTCATATTATTAGCGGTTAAAACTTTTAGTAGAGATAAATATTAAAAAAGATATTGCTGGAACAAGCAAATTTTATCTCTAAAATTTACGAAATAATTCCACTTAATCCTTTGTATTGCTACTAAGCAGTCTTTGTGCTGATATAACGATTATTTTCCAAAATTCCTTATACTGCAATTTGTTACAATACCTATTTCAGTGAACCTAAAGTTGATTTTATGTTTAATACAGCTAACATTATTTCGTACAATTTTCGTCCTTATTATAACATTTCTTAACCAACCTTTTAAAGTTCACTTCTGAACAAAAGCCTTTTCAAGCATTCGCCAGCTGGCAAACATTTCTAGACGACTGTTAAAAAGGAAAATATTATTGCCCGCGTGAAAACAGAAATACCTACTTGTTCATTTTTTCGCGGTAACTTTTTCCTAGAAAAAAGTAAGCCTTGTGTTAGTCCAGATTTTGGTTTCTTTGTTTGACTCATTCGTCCAAATCCGTTTAGTCTGTAATAAGAGTCCGGTAGGTGGCGCTGTTATCGAGATCCAGAAATCACCCGTGCGAAGTCCGGGCGGATCGCTAGTTTATAATATATTCGAACTTTACCACTGAATAAATTGGAGTTAGTACTATTTATTAAAAATTTGTACGCATATTATTGTCTACATATTTTTTCACTTTCTAATGCTATATTTAAAAACCTTTAAAATAATGAGTATTCGAATTACATTCCAATTTGAAAATTAACATAAATATTTGAGTTTCTCGTCGGCCACATCGACGACCTTTAAAAAGTCCTGGCTGTAGCATCAAATTAATCTCTAACAAACACTAGTATTATAATTGGAATGGGAAGAAAGTACATATTTTCAACTTTATAGGCCGAGAGTAAAATTAAACTAAAAGTAAATTGTCAAAATTAACTTGCTCAATGACCTAATTATACACACGTGTAGTAAATTAAATGCCTGTAGTAATATGACGAGGCTAGTAATGTAAGCATAATTACGTAAGGAATATGCGTATTCAAATTATCGCTTAAGTATTCATTTTTTATAAGGTAGTGACAGACAATCCCGTGTAGTGGCGGGTAAGAATACCCACTACCCCATATCTTCCCGTGGGTGTCGTAGAGGCGACAAAGGAAACTGATACAGAAGATGGGCAGCATCTTTCTGATAAAAGCCAAAAACAATAAAAACTGCGGTTGCCAACCCGCTCGCCAAGCGTGGCAACTATGGCAATATACCCCATGAGCGACAACAATGAACGGCCCCAGTCCCGGCGGCCCCGCTATTCCTGGCTACGGTGGCGACCATGGTAACGGCGGGGCAGGGGGTGCTAAGGATCTCCGGTGGAGGTTCGGTTGCCACCTACGACGACTCGACCTGGCAACATATAACGCACGCACCCTGAGGACTGACGAGAAGATCCTGGAGCTGGAAGAAGAGATAGATAAGTTACGCTGGAATATAATAGGACTATCCGAGGTCCGAAGAGAGGGGGAGGACACGGTAATCCTCGAATCCGGCAACTTATTCTATCACCGGGAGGGCGACCATCTGTCCCAAGGAGGTGTCGGATTTATCGTCCACAAGTCTCTTGTTAACAACGTTGTAAAGATCGGGAGTGTGTCGACGAGGGTTGCGTACCTTATACTCAGAATCACCAAACGGTATTCGCTGAAGGTCATACAGGTTTACGTACCAACCTCAGCACACCCGATGAGGAGGTGGAGGAAATGTATGAGGATATCTCTAGAGCCATGCATTCCTCCAAAACCCACTATACGGTGTTAATGGGAGACTTCAACGCAAAACTAGGCACAAGAGAGAGCGGTGAGCTGAAAGTAGGGAAATTCGGAATAGGGCAACGGAACCCAAGGGCCAGCAGCTGGCCGACTTTATGGAGAAAGAGGGACTCTTTATGATGAACTCTTTCTTCCAAAAGCGGCCCCACAGAAAGTGGACCTGGTCGAGCCCCGACGGTTCGACAAAAAATGAGATTGACTTCATTATGACGACCAGACGACAACTGTTCAGTGATGTCTCAGTGATCGCGAGGGTGAAAACTGGCAGCGATCACCGAATGGTGAGAGGCACACTGAACCTAAACGTTGTTGGAGGTCACGTCTAATGAAGTCAACGCCCGTCCCCTCGTGCTCTAATCCAAAGTCCCGAAAACTTTCAGCTCGAATTACAAAATCGTTTTCAGTGCCTAGAAGTTTGCAATGAAGTGGACGATATGAATGACAAGCTTGTGGAAACTGTCCATGCGGTCGGAGCTAAGTTCTGTAAGACCCGTCGCAGAAGAATACAAAAACTCTCCGATCACACTCTTAATCTCATGGTTGTTAGACGGGAGATGAAGCTGCAGTCTTCAGCAGATTTGACAGCATACAGGCAACTGAACAGACAGATCTCCAAATGCATGCGGCGGGACTTGCGCAACTTCAATACAGCTCGTATTGAAGAAGCGATCGAGCGGAACCAGGGCACCAAAGTCTTTGCCAGAGATCTGTCTGCCAGAAAGAGCCAACTGTCGAAGCTGAAGACCGATTGTGGCAGCATCGTTTCCGGGACACCTGAGATTTTGAGTGAGATTGAGAGGTTCTATGGGCAGCTGTACACGTCATCGTTGGAGCCACATGCAAGTGTGAGTAACGATCCAAGAGCAAGTCTTATCCGACACTATTCCAATGATATCCCGGACGTCAGTCTGAGCGAGATTAGAATGGCTCTCCAGCACCTTAAAACGGCAAGGCCCCAGGCGAGGATGGAATTATAGCGAGCTTCTGAAAGCGGGTGGAAAACCGGTACTGAAGTTCTTCAGAAGCTCTTTAATTCCGTCCTCCATGGTGGCATTACACCGCAGGCGTGGAGCAGAAGTGCGGTGGTCTTGTTCTTCAAGAAAGGCGACAACGCCTCTTGAAAAACTATAGACCAATTTCCTTCTGAGCCGCGTCTACGTGCTGTTTTCGAGAGTCATTACGAATCGTCTCGCATGCAGACTCGACGACTTCCAGCCCCGAACAAGCCGGTTTCCGAAAAGGCTTTAGCACCATAGACCACATACCCTTCGGCAAATTGTACAGAAGACCGACGAGTACAATCTGCCACTTTGCCTGCGTATGTGGACTATGAGAAAACCTTTGATTCCGTCGAAATTTAGGCGGTGCTGCAGTCCTTCAGCGGTGCCAAGTGGACTGTCGGTATATCGAGGTGCTGAAGTGTTTGTACAGTAGGGCTACGATGGCTATCCGAGTACAGAACCAGAGTACGAAACCTATCCAACTGCAGAGAGGTGTAAGACAGGTGATGTAATATCCCCGAAACTCTTCACCGCTGCATTGGAAGACGTTTTCAAGCTACTGGACTGGAAAGGATACGGTATTAACATCAATGGCGAGTACATCACTCACCTTCGATTTGCCGACGATATAGTCCTTATGGCAGAATCGCTGGAGGACCTTAGCACTATGCTCAATGACCTCAATAGTGTCTCCCAACGGATAGGTCTCAAGATGAACATGGACAAAACAAAAATCATGTTTAATGTCCATGTCACACCTATGCCGGTAGTTGTTGGGAGCACTAAGCTCAGTTGTTGACGAATATGTTTACCTGGGACAATTAGTTCGACTAGGTAAGTCCAACTTCGACCGAGAGGTCAATCGACGGATTCAACTCGGCTGGGCAGCGTTCGGGAGATTACGACCCATCTTCTCGTCAGGTATACTCAAACCCTTAAAACTAAATTGTTTAACCAGTGCGTGTTGCCAGTGATGACATACGGAACTGAGACGTGGTCCTTCACTGCTGGCCGTATGAGGAAGCTCAAGGTCGCTCAGCGAGCTATGGAGAGCTATGCTCGGGTTTCTCTGCGTGATAAACTTAGAAATGAGGATATCCGCAGTAGAACCAGGTAACCAACATAGTCAAAGTTAGTAAGCTGAAGTGGCAATGGGCCGGCCATATAGCTCGAAGAACCGACAACCGATGGGGAAGAAAGGTTCTCAGTGGCCCTCATACCGGCGGGCGAAGTGTAGGCGTCCCCACTAGGGAGTGACGACCTGGTAAGACATGGAGAAGTCAATGGATGCAGGTGGCTCGGGACCGTGCTGTTATTCCGTGGGGAGGCCTATGTTCAGCAGTGGACTTGGCAGAAGGGCTGTAATGATGATGATGATGATGACAGACAAGTGCACAGGAGAGTAAAGCCCTTACGTACATTCAGTCACCCTTGTCCGTTGACTAATAAATGTCAAGTTATTCTTAGTTCTAGTACCTCTGAACGAATTCGGTTGAGTGGATTGTTCAGCCTCTCGTCTTTTTTTTAATTTTCCTTTAAGTGTTGTCTGTAAGGAAGAAGTTTTCATTTTTTTTTATCATATTTCTGATTGTGTTCATTTATGAACTGTTGTCAGTTTTTAATAACCGAAATCATGTATGCAAAGAAATATTATTTTGATACAAAAATGTTGGAAATTATTTACTCTCTTAATAAATCTATATTTAACGAATACTTTTTTTTTCAGAAATCGGAATATTTATTGCCAAGAAACTGTGTAATGTATATGAACTATTTGCGGGTGACATTGCAATGAAATGTTACACAGTTTACCTATATCGGGTATGCAATAATTAAGAAACAAAAACTTTATATAAATTAATGTTTGGTACTAAAATATTAATTTAAATTATAAAAAAAAAAACATTATGTACTTAACACTTCTCGAGGTGTATTTTAAAATTTGGCAAGTCCATATCTTTTATATCCGGTGGCAGATAATTCAATATTTTAATATTTTGGAATTTATTTTTGCTTATAACATACTAAAGAATTTTATCATTTTCTACCGACTCCAAAAAGGAGGAGTCTCTCCAATTTCAAACTTGAAGGCTAGAGATGCGTTGTCGCCTCTGAGCACTAAGATGGAATGCCTCGCAGCCTGTAATTATAGCCTGTGTTTTTTAAACCACAAAACTGCAGCACTGCCATTTGGCGGATGAAAGAAATTACATTAAATATATTTATTTCTTCGACGTAAGAAAAAAAAATCGTTTGTCGAATGATTTTTTTTAAACCTACTAAATATAGTACCGTCTCTAAATAAGGTTCCTCAGATCGGAGAATTTTTTAAAGATTTAAGAATAATTAAAAGTCAATATTGTTGGCGACGCGAGATAATGTTTCATAAAATTGATTTCATTCGTTACTTACAATAGAACGCTAAATTTACATCAATTAAAGAAATACGAATTTTTTCTCTGAAATAAAGATATTTTGAATTCACTTAGGGTCATGCATATCGGCTATGTAATACGAATAAAGAAGTAAATGTGTAATTATTTGCATAATTTAAAGATATTTATTATGTTTTGTGTGAGATGGGCCGAATATGGATTTCATCGAATACGAATATTAGGCCAAAAGTTCGGTAAAACTTTTACCGAACCGAATATTCGGCTGAACATTATTCGGCAGGATCACCTCGGAACCTAACCAGTTCATGTCGAAACTTGTTTACGTAAAGCGCGCGGGATTAGGCCGGATCCTGCCCCTAGCTCCCCCGCCGAGCAAATTGCCGGCACGTGCTATGTTTTGACTGTTTTTGTGAGAAAAAAAGTGTTTCTTTGTGTTATTCTTAGTGAAAATTGATAATATTAAAAATAGGTATATATATAATGACCAGGGTCTTTTTAAATATTGCAAAGTCATAAATGTCTTCCATAAAGTTAAATTTAATATATTGACTGAAGTAAATAATTCAGAATACCTAGTTCTTAGAAAAAGACCTGTAAATCTACGAAATATTACTCATAAATCCAACAAGTATGTACTTCCGAAAACTAAAAATTTCTATGGAGCAAGAAAGTTGCTCCATCTTTATACCTACTTTTTTTAATGACTTGCCACTAGAATTACAATAAACATACGGTACATCAAAACTGTTTAAAAGTAAACTGAAATAATATTTGTTAAATCAACCATACTTATTGTAGGACTTCATATTAGAATATTGTAATTTAATATTAATACATAACTTTGATACTATAAGACGACACTCTAGCGTAGATAAACCCCTAAAGGTTTGCATGCTAATATTGTACTGAATAATGTAACATAAGTATGCTTAATAAATTTAAAAAAAAACCCCTGTCAACTTTTCTTTACACACCTCCGAAATCTTTTATAACTTTTCTTTGATTTTTGAAAACATTAAAATCCAGTCTAGACCATCAGGGGTATATGGTAAGTGAGGACGGATGAAACCATTGTTTAAATCAATAATTTAAAATGAAAAAAATTGTACAACCGACTTCAATATATATTATTAAAGATAAATCAAAAACTATTGGTCAGACCTTGATAAAATTTATAAGGGACCACATGAGAAGCACCAGCTTTCAAATAAAAAAAGAGTCATCGAAATCGGTTCACGTAGAACAAAGTTATGAGGCAACACACATTAAAAAAAACATAGTCGAATTGTGTACTTCCTCCTTTTTAGAAGTCGGTAGAAAAGTAGAGTGTTCTGGCAGACTATCGTGGTGCTAGAGAAGGTGCTAGAATCCTGACTAAGTATTGTTACTTGACATTCGAGGCTGATAATAATTTTAGGCCTTAAACAATACCATGCCACTTGGAGTTAATCGTTATTTAATTTGATATTTTTAATTTGTAGAACTGAAGTGACGAACGAATTTACAGTCCACTTTATTGTTAGTTGCTACTGCAGCTTATGTACATCTCCAACCAATTTCAAACAAAGAAGGCTACAGATGCGTTGTCACCTCTGAGGACTAAGTAATTATGGCCATATATATCCTTAAAAAAACGACTGCCTCGTTGGTCTACTGGTTGTAAACGCAACTACTGATCATGAGGTCCCGGGTTGGAATCCTAGGTCGGGCCAAAAAAAATCAGTTAATGAGTTTTTCCGTCAGAAATTTTCAGTAGCTGCCCGGAGTCAGAAAGTTGGCGGTGTCTCGCCCCCGCCGTTCCTCGAAAAGTACGTAAAGCCGTTGGTCTTGCACCTGATCTCTCTCCAATCGTGTCGGTTTACCCTCCCATCGGACTATAAGAGTGAGGGAATAGATAGTGCACCTGTGCTTGCGCATACACTTGGACACTATAATCCTATCCTGCGCATACGGCTAGTCTCTGTTGATTCTGGCCGCCGTGACCGAAATTCGGTCTGGAGGACGTTAATATTATATACCCTTCAGACCGGAACACAGAGCTGTGATGCTTGGAAGGAGAAATAAGTAAGAGGGACCCAGACGGCGTCCTAGGCAGAAAAGTAGACTCCTAGAATATTGATTCTCTAGTACTAGCTCTTTCTTTATTCATATAAGTTCTAATCTATTATATAGAATTATCTTATATATTTTATAACAGAATATATTAAAGAAGTTAAGGTGACAAACGAGAACAGTCCACCTTATTGTTTATGGATGCTGTGATCCATATATAAATCTGTTCTCAACTTAGGAGTTAGCAACTAAGTGGGGTTTTCCCTGAGGAGGAAAATGTCTCTGTCTCCAGTTTTCGTCACTCACAAACTGCAATTTTAAGCTGCTGTATAACGCTGGTGTTCTCTGTGAGTGTGGCCCTTCCTCAGTGGAGCCGACTTATTCATGCTGCAGACTCATGCATGCCTCGTAAGGTTAATTAATAAGTGAATAGTTTTAAAAAAGGTATTGTTTTTTATACCACGTGTTGGTATGAAGATTATTTCTTAAATATAACTGAAGGAACGTAATGTTTTCAAAAAAAGTTTTCCGAAGCTATTGTTTTGATGCTGAAACTAACTTCAGTTTTTGATAATTGCGACATAAAATCAATTCCCTGCGATATAAACTGCATACAACACACACATTGTCACAACATACTCATAGATGGTACCAGGCTCAGTATAAAAATATTTTCCAGGTAACGGTTATTAAAAATTTACTGGTAAAACAGTCAGGTACGGAAAAGTAATGTGATAAAATTTATATAGTTTTTAGGTCTCGGATATTTCGCGTGCATTTGTGACTGTATGAAGTTATGTGTATATTAGTTCAACCGCCACGCCTGGCAATCGGATTAACTTACGTCGATTATAACCAGCAGTATACTGTTATGTGTTGAAAATCTGAGTTTTAAAGGGTAAATCGTATTTATACCTTGATAGTTCATTATAAAATTATGATAAAGACATTTTCCTGGCCAACTTTGACTACGAGTATAACGACAACTTTTAAATACTGTCGTAAGCCAGCAAAATAACAGAAATTATAGTGCCACAAGTGGACGATGATAGATGCTAACATAGAGGTACTCACTCTTGGTTAACCATCCGTGCCGAACGCAACACTTGTGTGATTCGGAAGAAATGTAAGATACACTAGATACATCTACGCGGTTATGAACATATTTTTTAAATTGATAAACGAACTTACAGTCTTGCCCAAATAAACAGCTATTGCAGCTCATCGACTCTTGAAACCACTAACTAGGCTATATTGCTACTATGTTGACTAAAAAGGCTATAGATGCGTTGTCATTTCTAAGGAATCAGATGGAATCCACTCACAGCCTGTAATTATACTGGCTCTTTACCCTTATTTGCTTGGCTATCGATAACGTTGAGACCGGAACACAGTGCTGTTTGGTGACGGAAATAGGTGGTAAATACCCAGAGGAATTCCTAGGTAGAAAAGAAGTATAAAATAAATACTAAGTGGTAGTAGTATTTATTTTATTTTTAGACATAAAATTGTCATCTTCAGTTTACATGTAGCTCATTTTTCGAAATAATAAACTTCAAAGTGGCTTGAAACGAGAACTCCATAAGTTTTTATTCAAAAATAATTGGAGAGTTGAATTCAGTTTTACAATGAAATCCCAGAAAATATAAAAGGTATAAAAAGTAAACTGTATGTATAAAAAGGGTTAGTATAATATTATAGAAAACATCTTCTACATTGGCCCGTAAAAATCCACTGCTGGGCATCGGTTTCCGTCGTAGAGAGGAGTTGCCTTTATCTTTACCTTTGGGACTGACGACCGTAGTGCCAGACGTCTCACACCTTTGACGCTGCTGTCCGTCTCCGGCCTGGGTATTTTAAGTTTGACGTAAACGAGAAGGTTATATCGCCATCTATTTAAATATTGGTATATTTAATTACCCATCGTCACTTCATATGTCACCCACGGAACAAAACGGGGCTCTGGAAAGTATAGTTAAGAATATAATTAATACTAAGCTGTTTCTGAAGTGAAACTTCTTTAACGACGTTGAGGAGTTTAGTACGGTATTAAAAAACAACAACGTCACGTTTTCTTTTAACGTTTTCTTGTAACTTTTCACCGCCTGGTTTGCATGAGTATTAAGGTGGGTCACTAATGTATGGGATTTTTTTAAATAATTAAGTTTAGAAAGGTCATATCTTTAGCCCACGCATGTGATTCTATTCCACCAATTTGCATGTTTCTGTCCTGTCTTTGGTCCAACGAAAACTTCTGCTCTTCTTTTTGTACCTTATTTTCTCTTCGACAACAGCAAAGATCAATATTAATAATTAAACAGCTGAAGGTACTCCGGGTTAATTTTGTCATCGGTACGTCAGTCACCTCAGTCCCCTGTTACCACGAAACGTCGGGAATCAAAAAATAAATAGTATTAGACGCGATAAAATCCGTAAAATTAGTGTTATTCAAAGCAAAGATAAATTTCTTTACATTTACATGAATAAACGTTGAACAAAACTCTGCTATTCTGTAGAAAAATATTTTTTTACCATCAGATAATCTTATTAGCGATTTGATAAGGTTTTTGCACTTTAAATGATGACTGAATGACTCTCGTGTGTGAAACCGTAGGAATGGATGATTTTCTCCACACATTTTCTAATCTTTGAGCCACCAGCTCGGCAATTTCTAAAAATGATGGTTCTTTTATAGTATTCCTGCTAATTTTAAGTTGTAATCTTCATCATCATTACAGCCCTTCACAAGTCCACTGCTGAACATAGGCCTCCCCCAAAAAATGCCACAAAGCACGGTCCTGAGCCACCTGCATCCATCGACTTCCTGCATGTCTTACCAGGTCGTCACTCCATCTAGTGGGGGACGCCTACACTTCGTCCGCCGGTACAGAGGCCGCCACTCGAGAACCTTTTTCCCCATCGGTTGTCGGTTCTTCGAGCTATATGGCCGGCCCATTGCCACTTCAGCTTACTAATCCGTTGGGCTGTCGGTCACGCTGGTTCTACTGCGGATAACCTCATTTCTAAGTTTATCACGCAGTGAGACTCCGAGCATAGCCCTCTCCATAGCTCGCTGAGCGACCTGAGCTTCCTCATCCGGCCAGCAGTGAAGGACCACGTCTCAGTTCCGTATGTCATCACTGGCAGCACGCACTGGTTGTAGCCTCGTTTTCAAGTTTTGAGGTATACCTGACGAGAAGATGCCGAAATTTTGAACGCTGCCCAGCCAGTTGAATCCGTCAATTGACCTCTCGGTCAGTTGGATTTACCTAGTCGGACCTTGTCCCAGGTAAACATACTCGTCAACGACTGAGCTTAGTGCTCCAACTACCATGGGTGTTGACATGGACATTAAACATGATCTTTGTTTTGTCCATGTTCATCTCGAACCTATCCGTTGGGAGGCACTATTGAGGTCATGAGCATAATGCTTAGTCCTCCAGCGATTCTGCCATAAGACTATATCGTCGGCAAATCGAAGGTGATGATGTACTCGCCATTGATGTTAATCCGTATCCTTTCAGTCCAGAAGCTTGAAAACGTCCTCAATGCAGCGGTGAAGAGTTTCGGGGATATAACGTCACCCTGTCTTACACCTCTCTGCAGTTGGATAGGTTTCGTACTCCTGTTCTGTACTCGGATAGCCATCTAGCCCTACTGTACAAGCACTTCAGCACTTCGATATACCGACAGTCAACTTGCAAAGGGACTGCAGCACCGCCAAATTTCAACGGAATCAAAGGCTTTCTCATAGTCCATACGCCAGACATAGTGGCTTATCCTCGGACTTCTGTACAATTTGCCGAAGGTATTGTGGTCTGTAGTGCTAAAACTCTCAAAACCGGCTTGTTCAGGAGGCTGGAATCGTCGAGTCTGCGTGCGAGACGATTCGTAATGACTCTCGAAAACAGCACGTAGACGCGGCTCAGAGGAAATCGGTCTGGTTCTTCAAAAGAGCGTTGTCGCCTTTCTTGAATAAGTTACCACCACTCTTAAGTTTCTTAAGTTGTAATCTATTCCTATCGTAACATTTCATGACATCTTCTTAGGTCGGCAACACATTGTCTTTAATATCTTATACACTCCACATAATTATCTTTTACATTGTCTTCTAGTTTGCATAGTAAACTATTAGGTATTAATTAAAGAGAAAATAATTTATCGAATATCTAACGCGGTGCAATACTGTTCTATTAAAATATTTTGATTAAACTGAAACCAAACAAAAACAACTACCCTATGCTTTTATAAGCCCTCTTGAAAGTAATAAAAGGTAGAGTACCTCTTCAAAGTTTTAAAAACAAAACTATTCATAAAAATTTTTTGGAATTATAACACACTGTCACTAATTACGGGCACGATTATGTATAATTATGAATTTTATTTACAAAAAATATTATTTTCATTGGTTTGGGGATTTCGATGTATCGGCACTATTTTATTAGTTTACATCAAATCTGAGGCTCTTACACTAAAAATAAATTAATAGTATTTTACACATTTCTAATTGAACTTATAAGATAACATAATTTCACTATTACAAAAAGATTTAAGAAAATCAAAATTTCGTCCCACCCTAATAAGTATGCTATTATTTAACCCACTTATGTAAAATATAAAATGTTATATTTATATGTCTTAAATTATTCTTTAAAAGCCTTACACAAAAATAGTTATTCCCAAGACATAGACTTTACCGAACATGTGGTAAAGGCATTAAGTGACATACAATACCTGTGGTAAAGGTATTAGGTGAGTTATAAACCTGTGATAAAGTTATTAAGTGTTGTTAGTAATCTAAATTGCATACAAATATTCTATTTTGTTCTATACTGTTCATACAGATTCTATTATTTCAATAAGTTATCGTTTTTATACGTGGTAGAGCCATGCTGCAGCTATATTCGTAGTATAGTTAGTGCACGAATGGGTCGGCTCGACCGAGGAAGGACCACGCTCTCACAGAATACCAGCGTAAAATAGCAGCTTAACGGTGATGTGTTTCGTATAGTGAGTGTAGAGAACCGGAGACCCTTTTTACTGGAAATGAGGCATTCCATCTTAGTCCTCACGGGTGACAACACATCTGCATTTTGATTTGTAATCGAAGATAGATGTAGATGTTTGTTGAATATTGATATACTTAGGGAGTGACAAGGGCGATACGTCAGTTAGACAAGCTAGTTGATTGCACACTGGTTTAATGAGACAGCGACCGCTCGGTGGGGGACTCAGCCCGCACACCCTTACACACATAGACATACACAACATCCCTCCACCTTATAGCTAACATAATATACAAAATTAATAAGTACATATAAAATATTAAAACATTTTCCAAGCTATGACAACATAGATCACGTAGGGAAACGTAAGCCTCCATCTAGGTATCCTCCTGTTCCGATGTCGGCGTAGAGAACATCGGACCCATAGCTTGTCTTCTTCGGGTAGGGGCGCTAGCACGGAGCGGAGTCTTCGGGCACTCGCTAATATGTGTCCTTGCCAGGTCTGGTTCAGTTATATACCGTCCTTCCCCTCCTACATCCGCTGTGGTTCCAGGCTAGACTCCGTCGCTAGAAGCAGTAGCGGTCAGCTCGTCGGGCACCACATCCGGGTCCCATCGCCGGTCATCTCTAGCCGGTGAGTATAACTGTGCTCTTAACTGATCGACATGTCTCGTGACTTCGCAGTTGTATTGAGGTACCTATATTCTATACATTACGTTTCCAATTTTTCTTTTCACTATGCCTTCGATCCAACAGAATTTTTTATTGTCTATATTTTTTGTTAGCCACACTTTGTCATAATTCTTAATTCTGATCTTTGTGTCCCTTTATAATTATGGGCCTGTAATAACTGATTATGTTTCACTGTTTTAACGAGGTCTGTGGACGCGGGAGACGACGCTATTGGGTTTAATAAATCTAGCCGTGAACGTAACGCGCGCCCGTAGACGAGTTCTGCTGGTGACTTGTTCGTGGTACTGTTTTTAGAGTTCCTATAGTAAAATAAAAATTTTGATATTTTTTCTTGAACTATTTTTTTATTTACGCTTTGTAAAATAATACCCTTAAGGCCCCTTTTAACAATTTTAACAACACTTTCTGCTTCCGTTCCGTTCGCTTTCCGCTACTACTTGGATGATACACCGGGATAATATGTGTTTTATAGAGTTTTGTACACAAAAATTCTTAAACTCCTGAGACGTGAAAGAGGTCCCATTGTCACTCACCAACGTATGAGGTACTCCGAAACGGGACCTAAAATCTATTAATAACAACTTTGAAATTATAAGAAGTATTTATATTATAACATTCAACCCATTTACTGTAAGCGTCTACAATAATCAAATACATAAAATTGTTGAATGGACCTAGAAAGTCAAGATGGACCCGATGAAATGGATGCGGTGGCAAGGGCCAGGGGAGCGGTGCGTGCAGCGCGGGCCGTAGCGCTGCGCGCTACAAGCGCCTGCCAGCTGCTCCAGCGCTGCATCCACGAGGAACCATAAACGTTTACGTGCCTCCGCTTTTTAACATCCCGAAATGAGAACTATCCAATTCCTTACATATCAACTCTTGAAGTGATGCGGAATCACAACTTTATGGCCGCGCATTAAGACACCGTTTTCATAAGATAGTTGATATCTACAATTGAAAAAGTTTTAAATCTAAATCATTATTTTTCTTGGCCACCCATGTAAAACGTAGTGTAACGCGACAAGAACCGCGTCGTTGCTCGTCTCGCGCTGTAAATCTCTCAGCGTCACCGGCAGACCACCCACGACTACGAAATTAACATAGGCAGCGCGATCTTCGCACGCCGCGAGCTCGTCTAACTCACTAGCGGGCGTCCTCATCGACTCGAGGCGCGATATGGATGCAGGGGGACACGCTCTGGACAAGTAATCCGCGCTGTTATGTTTGCTACTGATATATTCGATTTTATAAATATAGGCCGCCAGAAACATCGCATAACGCTGTAGTCGGTTGGCGGACACCTCGGGAATGCCTTTATGAGGCCCGAATATAGTCAATAGAGGCTTATGGTCTGTTCGTAGCGTGAAAGGCGTGGATCGACCACAGAAATACTGATGAAAACGTCTTACCCCATAAATAATGGCCGTTGCCTCTTTCTGGATTTGTGCGTAATTCTTTTCAGCAACTGTAAGAGTTCTCGAGGCGTAAGATATGGGTCTTTCTAATCGGTCGTCGCCTATCTGAGACAATACAGCCCCTAACCCTGTTGGAGACGCGTCAACTGTTAATATTAACTCGGCATTCGGGTTAAAGTGGGTTAAAATTATGTCACTAGCGAGATATTTTTTTATTTTCTCAAACGCATCGTCATGTACAGAAGTCCACTCCCATTTAAATTTTTTATTTAATAAGTTGTAGAGGGGACTTAGTATAGACGATGCGTTCGGCACGAAGTTACGATAATAATTCACTAAACCAAGGAAAGACTGCAATTGTAAGACATTATTCGACTTAGGCGCTTCGAGAATGGCTTTTACCTTCTCTGGAGATTTCCTAACCCCAGTTTTGTCTATAACGTGACCCAGATAAGAAATCTCGTCTTTAAAGAACTCACAATTATTCATTTGAACAGTCAATCCTGCGTCGTCTAACCGCTGTAAAACAGCCATAAAGCCTTTGTTCATGTTGAACTTTGCTTTTGCCCGTAATTAGGATATCATCAAGCAAAAATATTATTCTCTCAATCCCAGCGAGTAAACACTCCATCGCACGCTGAAAGACTGATGGAGCAGATGCCAGACCAAAGACCAACCGAGTAAAATTTAAAAGACCGCGGTGTGTATTTACACATGTGATTTTCTGTGATTTATCGCTTAACACAAACTGATTGTAGGCCATAGATAAATCAATTTTACTAAACTGTACGCCATCGTGTAATTTTGCCAATAAATCGCTTACTGTGGGTAAAGGATACTGGTCTACTATTAACAGTTTATTAATAGTAATCGAATAATCGGCACACAAACGGATGCTACCGTACTTTTTCAATACCGGCACTATCGGTGAAGCAGTGTCTGAGTGCTCGACGGATTTTAAAATGCCTAACGCCAACAAACGATCTATCTCTTTGTCTATTTTTTCCTTTAGGGCATATGGTACGGGTCTAGCTTTGAAAAAGGTAGGTTTTGCGTCCGTTTTTAGATGTAAATCAACAGTATACTTATTAAATGACCCAAGCTTACTAGAAAAAACATTAGGGAATTTTGAGCATAATTTCTTTACTATTATTTCGTGGCAATCACCTTGCTCTTGCGCGTATTCCGCATGCACACACTGAGAGCAGCCACTGGCATGCGCTAGTTCTAAGTTAAAAACACGAATGAAGTCCCTGTCCAGAAGCAACGGTCCGCCATTGCGCACTACATACACGTTTAGAGTATGCGAGATCCCACTATATTCTATAGGTAATGAAACTAACCCGATGGTTTCTATGTGTTCGCCCGTATAACTTAATAGCTTTCTGTTGGTGGCTGACAATGGCAAATGATTAAATTTAGAAATATGAGTTTTTTTCCGAAATTACACTTACTGCCGAACCGCTATCTATTTCGAACTTTAAAGAAAGACCATTTATCATAACGCGTTCCATCATCGGTTTTCCTTTCAAACCCCGAATATTGTAAAAACACTCACCGTCGTCGTCTCCTTCGACCACAGTACCTTCCTCGATATATTTTATTCTGTTATTATAAGTGCAGATTTTTCGTAAATGACCTTTCCTATTACACTTTTTACACTTGAGATTTTTATAGCGACACTGATTGTATTTATGATTAGCATAACCACACACATTGCACTTTTCCTTCTTGGAGATGTTGAATACGCCACCATCCGCGAATCCGCTCGCACCGACATCACTCTCGCCCGGCGCCGCAACTGATGAAGCGTGACGTGCACAGCACACGCTCTCCGCGAAGTTGATGGCCTTTGCCAGGGTCAACTCCCGCTGATCTTGCGCAAAGAGTTTGTCCCGTTCGTGTCCTGCCACCATGCCCATGATGAATCTGTCCAACATGGCTTCCTCCAAGTTCTTAAATTCACAATGTGCCGCTAATCCCCTAATTCTGGCCGCGCACTGAGTGTGACCTTCACCTGGTCGCTGAGTTGCCGCATAGGAAATTGATTTTCCTGCAAACCCCAACCTTTTTGGTGTGAAGTGATCATCGAGGAGCTTAACTATTGCTCCGTAGCTCAACTCTTCCACCTTGCTGGGTAACGCCAGGTCATTAGCTAACTTGAACGTCGATTCACTTAGCGCACTCAACAATATCGCTCGCCGCTTTACTGTTGCTTTGTCAGTTTCATTGGTTATGTCGTTCGCGATAAAGCACTGATTCAATCGCGATTTATAGCTGTTCCATTCGTGCGAAAGATGATCGAAGTTTGATAATATGTATGACATTTTTGATGTAAATACGCGAGTTCGCTCGTCGCCACGTGTTGAATATTGATATACTTAGGGAGTGACAAGGGCGATACGTCAATTAGACAAGCTAGTTAATTGCACACTGGTTTAATGAGACAGTGACCGTTCAGTGGGGGACGCAGCCCGCACACCCTTACACACATAGACATACACAACAATGTCTATGGGCCGCAGGAACCACTTACCATCACGTGGACTGTGTGCTCGTTTGTCACCTTTATCCTATAAAAAATTGAGACTATCTGTTACCCACCCGCTTTATTGGGCCTATATAAAAGTATCCATGTAGACTCGACTAATGCCAAATATCATTAAAATCCCTCAGCCGTTTGAGAATGATTGCATGACAAACATCCACACTTTTAAGGATACTAGAGAAATTATTAGCTATTACACTTTTCACTCGATAATTCTGTTTTTCGCACCTAATATTACAAATCGATAATTCAATAAATTGTTTTTTTTTATACTTAAGTACGTGGCGTTACGTAGGACGCTCAACAAGTTATAAGATATACCAAAGTATTTTAGATACTATTAATATTTATTTTACATCTTTTCAAAATATTCTCCATCATGCTATATAAAGTTCCATTTGCCTAAACCAACTCTGAAAACACTTTTGCCAGTCTTGATCTGACAGGTCGAAATCGCTTCTTCGTTGGCAGCCACGGCTTCTTCGGCGCTTGAAAAAAACTTGGCTTTTATTTTTCTTTGACTTTTGGGAATAAAAAGAAATCACAAGGAGTTAAGTCAGGGCTGTAGGGTGGGTGACTTAGAGTTTCAACACCAGATTCCTCAATAAATGCTTTTGTTCTAAAGGAGGTATGTGAAGAGGCGTTATCGTGATGCAGCATGATTCCCCGAAGCCCGGTCTTTGGTCTTCTCTCCCGCACAGCTTCCAAAGCTTTGGGTAATGCATCTGTAGTATACCATTCAGAGTTGACTGACCTACAATTTTCCAGCATTGACGTCGACAAATGTCTACTCCGCGAAAAAAAACTAGCCACCATTTTTTTGCTGACGTTGCGAGGTCTTTGCAGTTTTATCGGTAACTGCCCTTCTGAGTAGACCCATACCGATGATTGCCTTTTATTTTCCGGATCATATTGATAGATCCATGTCACGTCACCAGTAACGATTTCTGAAACACGCCTAGATGCCCAGTTTTCAAAACGTAGACGCATTTCATGGCACCAATCCACACGCACGAGCGCACGCGAGAGCAAACGCGGGATCCATCGACAACAAAGCTTCCTCACTCCAAGATGTTGATATAGGATGGTATGAATGCTCCCCGAACTAATGCCTACAATCTTTTTGATGTCCGTATATGTGATTCGTGGGTCTTCTTGCACCAACTTTTCAGTAGTCCATACATTTTCTGCCGTTACTGTTGTTTGCGGGGCCCCGCTCCTTTGGTCATCTTTAAGATTAATTTTACCCCTTTTGAATTCAGCAAACCACCTAAAAATTGTTGCCCGTGATGGAGCTGAGTCCTCTTATGCTGATTGTAACCGTTGTACACTTAATTGTTTGGTTAAACCAAATTTAATATCATAATATATCATGGCGCGCAAATGTTCACGGTTAAGATCCATCGTTTTAAATGAAAAGCGCGGGAAGCGTTGCAGGAAAATTAATAGAACTTTGTTTTTTTTTAATATTGTGAAATTGGCTTGTGGAGTTCTATTTTAGAATAAATTTGCTTTTTAGAAACATATAACACGGGCGCGTTCCAGTTTTAAATTTCGAGCATCTCAAAACTTATTGAGTGACCTACGTATCGTCTTAAGCATAAAATTAAAAATGTTAATAAACAAGAGGGACTGGTGACGGCCGCTTCCTACCCCAATTTCGTCATTTTCTGCTGGTTTGTACTCCTAAAAAGACCCTTCCTTAATTTGTATCGCGCCTAAGGGAAAATAGGGTTAAACGGTCGATGGCGGCCAACGAAACAGTATTGTTGAATTTTCGGATCACTCTTTTTAACATGCAACACCATAATAAATGAACCTATTTTTTGGTTTACGAATGAAAAATGATCATATTTTTATTTTTAAAGGTTATTAAATACAACGCTAAAATTCAATTCAATTCTAAAAAAATAAATTATTTGTATAATTTTTTACCTTGACCAATAATTATTAATAAAAATAATTATTGACCCACAATATTTTATAAAAATCGATTGAATATTTTTAGTTAGATATCGTAAAGGAAAAGAACAAGAAATAATTCATGGACAAAATTGCGAGACGTCTGTGCTATAACAAAAAAAAATACTGTGAAGTTAATATTAGTGCAGAAACATTTAATCGTACATCGTTAACGCGTTTTTAATACTGAGCTTAAAAGCTCAGTATTAAAGACGCGTTGAATTTAATAATTGAGCTAACCTGTTTTCTATTGTGTTGTTTGCTGCGTAGTGGCGGCATCCACTGCCTCATATCATCATTCCGTGGATTTCGTAAGATGCGGCAATGGAAAACTGAAAAAGGAGATAGGCAGCATCATCTTATTAAATAAAAGCGAAGCGTGGCAACTATGGCAAATATCCCTCTTTTCGACATTTCTTAGGCTGTAATGAATCTATGATGATGAATTTTATTCATTTCCCGTTTAATATATATTTTTTTTAATCTCTACGAATCTGCGTTGGTACCACTCTCTTAGCCCCTTAAATATTTCTGATGCATAGCAAAATTGCACCCACTTTTGTGTCCGATTTTAAGGACAAGATAATACGACGAGAAGAGATAAGATTAGAAGATATTTAATCCTGGTCATGGAGTGTCAACGTTGGGCTGTAAAATATCTATTTGGACTTTTGACACGTTTACAATACAATAAAAACAAGTTTTGACAGTGGTGGAGCCACGCGGCAGCTTTTGCTGTCGCATGGATGGGCCGGCTCAAACCGGGGTGGTACTACGACCTCACAGAATACCAGCGTGAAGTAGAGGTTTACTTCTGCATTTCGCCTGGTGAGTGCAGGTGGCCGGAGCCCAATCCCAATCAACATGGTAGTGGAATTAAACAGAAGACTACCCCAGGAGGTTACCAGCAACCCTGGAGAATCCCTCGCTGAGCAACCACGCCCATGCTACCCTACTTTTTTTGAGCGTGGGTGCTCAGGCTGCCCCGCGTATTCTGGGGGCGAAATTCCACTCAAGACGAAACCTGCTCGGGGCAAGCCAAAACAAGACAAGGCAACCTGCTACTTTCCATGGATTTCTGCAATATCAGGGGACTTCATTCAAACCTTAACGCCGTCCACTATCATCTGGAGACGGCAAAGCCGGCCTTGCTCTTTCTAACCGAGACACAGGTGTCTTGATACTTGATGATCTGATACTTC
The DNA here is from genome assembly GCA_029286625.1 of Parnassius orleans. Lineage (NCBI taxonomy): Eukaryota > Metazoa > Arthropoda > Insecta > Lepidoptera > Papilionidae > Parnassius > Parnassius orleans. The sequence continues at coordinate 133,782 of JAGSMP010000586.1, forward strand.
GTATCTCTCCCGCCCGGGGTACAAATTGGAACACTCCTTTGTGCCCCGGGCTGAAGTTTGCGTGTACGTCAGAGAGGACATCTGTTTTCGACGCCTCGGCAGTCTTGAAGGTACGGACCTGTCCATCCTGGCTGCGCGTAGTGGCGACGACCATCCCGCGTCTAGGGTGCCTCTATGGGTCCCATAGCGGTAATGCCGACACAGACCGACTCATCGACCACGTCCAAATGGCTGCAGACTCCGCGCTACAACAGGTGCCTTCCGCAGAGATCGTGATGCTCGGTGATTTTAACGCCCACCACGCTGAATGGCTTGGTTCCCGCTTAACCGATCATGCGGGTAGATCTGTTTATGACTTTGCCTTGGCATATGGTCTTACACAACTGGTTACTTCGCCTACGCGGATCCCAGATGTGGAAGACCATGTACCTTCCCTGTTGGACCTTCTGCTGACCTCTCATCCGGACGGATATCAGGTCTCCGTCGATGCCCCTCTTGGCTCTTCGGACCATTGTCTGATCCGGAGAGTGGTGCCACTCACGCTCCCATCGCAGTTGCGATCGGCAGCTCGCCGCCGTGTTTGGCACTATAGGTCAGCCGATTGGGATGGGATGCGGTCTTTTTTTGCATCCTACCCTTGGGGGCGGGTTTGCTTCTCGCCAGATGATCCCAACGTTGTTGCTGATTCTGTCGCTGATGTGGTACTTCAGGGAATGGAATTATTTATTCCATCATCTGTGACCAAACCATGGCTGAGTTCTGCCTCCGATAGGCACCCTATCGGAGGCAGAACTCAGCCATGGTTTGGTCGCTCCTGTAAAATTGCATCACGCTATAAGCAGGAGTGCTACCGGGCCTGGGCACGCATCAACGTCCGGGATGTAAACACCAGCGCTCTTAAAAAGTATAATTCCGCCTCCAGATCCTTCAAAATGTCATTGCCGAGGCAAAGTCAGAGCACATCGGCAGAATTGGCGAAACTAGTTCGCCTCCCTGAGAACACGTGCATTCTCTTCTCGCCAAGGCTGTTCAGGGAACTTCTATCAGCCATCTCTGCCATCTCTGCACAGGGTGGACGACTCACTGGTTCATGACGCAAGGAAGCCGATCTGCTAAGCTCTTTTGCTTCCAACTCGACTCTTGATGACGGGGAACACACCGCCTACCATCCCGCGGTGTGAGTGCTCCATGCGGAAGTGCTGTTTACACAGCGCTCGGTGCGTAACACATTTCTCTCACTGGACATCAACAAGTCAAGTGGGCCTGATGGAGTCGCACCTATTGTGCTGAAGACGTGTGCTCCAGAGTTGGCACCGGTTTTAACGCGTCTTTTCCGGTACTCCTACTCCCTAGGCGTAGTCCCGAACTCATGGAAGACAGCTTTGGTGCAGATCCTAAAAAGGCGACCGCTCAGATCCGTCCAACTACAGGCCTATCGCTATCACCTCCTTGTTCTCCAAAGTAATGGAAACTGTTATCAACTGCCAGCTCATGCGGTACCTTGAGGATCACCAGTTGATTAGTGACCGCCATTACGGTTTCCGTCGAGATCGCTCAGCTGGTGATCTTCAGGTTACCTAACTCATAAATGGGCGGAGTAGTGGGTCAAGGAGAGGCGTTGGCCGTTAGTTTTGGACGTGCGAAACCTTCGATCGGGTTTGGCACAAAGCGCTTCTTTCAAGCTCCTTCTATGGGCTTCGAGTGTGCAATTGGATCACCAGTTTTCTTGCAGATCGGGCATCAAGGTCGTAGTAGACGGTGCATACTCGATTACAAGCCCATTAACGCTGGTGTTCCACAAGGCTGCGTGCTATCACCAACGCTGTTTCTTCTGCATATCAATGATATGTTGCAAACCGGTAACATTCATTGCTATGCAGACGACAACACTAGTGATGCTTTATACACCGGCCGTGCCAATATTTCTCGGGAAAACGTCACTGAGTACCGGAACAAACTTGTGTTGAAGTCGAGACTTTATTGAACAAAGTCTCAAAATTAAAAAAAAATATTGTTCTCATCTTCCTCTTTTTCTAAGTTTGTCACGTCAAAATACATATTACCGTAGTTACAACATATAAAAATAGTTTCAAGTGCCGTGTGTGTTGTAGTCTTGTAGCGTAATATTGTAAAAGTTAACATCCCATTTCGTTCATGGCCTCCGATAGCTGGTGGTATAACCATCTGGTATATACCGAACTAGCGACGGAAAGCAGATGTGCTACGACTGGTACTGCGATTGAAATCCACCAGAAAACACATCATGATGACAAACCAAAAGATTATGGAAGAGGCCCATGCCGAACAGTGCAACATAAGCAGATAAACATACAGAAGAAAATGTTCACTAATAATAAGTGAAATCTGTGACATAATAACAAAACAATAACCAAATAAAAATGTAATGCATAAAATATCCGAAAATAAACCCTGCTATATAAAACTACTCTTGAAGTAATATTCTTCACACCGTAGGGTTGCTCTATGGTACCTTATATTAAAGAAAGACTGTAAATATTTTACGTTACTAACTGTAGGGTGCGGCAGGAAATGATAATACAGCCTCCGGGAAGGATTTATTGTTCGCCTTACCATTTGCTCGCTACTTAAAGTAATTTTCTCTTTCCAAAAGAGAAAATCTAAAAGAAAATGTAATGTTTATAGAGCATGTTCAGCAATCAACACACATGATTATTAGGTAATATTTTTTGTGTTTATTAAAAAAATATGTTAAAAAATAAACGAAAAATACATAGCAAAATATAATATCAGTATGCTTTTGAATGAAAATATAATAAACAAGTCTTTTTATAAGTATAGATTGAACATTTTAAAATACAAAATATTAGCTCAGGGGCTAAGCGCTCACTGTAAATTTTACAGTTACACGCGAGCTACTCGTGTTCGCTCCGCACCGCACCAATAAAATTGTTAAATTCAATTTTAAATGCTTATTTACCACGCGCTCGGCGTCGAAGGAAAGTAAACCTGTCGTAAGGAAACCTGCATGACTGAGAAATAAAAAAAAAATATTTCGAAACCAACGCGACGGATATTAATTTCATGCAATAAAACCATCTCAGGAATGAGAGCAGGCCTGTACCCAGCAGTATGACATATTATGTATATAGGCTGAAACATTTAATTTTACCACTATGATAAACATATATTTTATAGTACTAATATAGTGTATTCAGTTATTTATTCCCCAGACTTATATTCCTGTCCACATTGATGTTATTTGTTTTCATCATCACCACCACCACCACCACCACCACCACCACCACCATCATCATCATCATCATCATCATCACCATTACATCCCTTCACAAGCCTACTGCTGAACATAGGCCTCCTCCATACTTGTTTTAAACTATGTTAATGATTGTTCTTTTTACACGACGATATAATACGAATATTTAAATCCAAGACTTTTGAAATTTCAGTCCCGCCTTTTCTGTTTTAAAGCCATGATTTAAGTCTTTGAAATTGTTTTGTCTTTTATTACATTTAAAAATATATCTATGTCCATGTAAAAAATTCATCACTCCATTTGGCCCAGTGAGTGTCGTAGGAAGGGATTAGGGGAAAAGTCTGAAAGTTCTTTGACTTTCGATAGACCTGGCCTAAAATACCTAGAGCTGCGAAGGTGAGCAGCTTCGAAGGTGTGAGTTGTCTGGTATTGCGATCGTCAATCCGCCTGCTATTCGTGACGATTTATTAAATCCACCTTACAATGGAAGAGACTCACGTTTAGAAGTGGACTTTTACGGACTGATGTAGAAAAAGAATTCGAGTAGTCAGCTAACCAAAAGTTGATCTGTTTAAACATAAATAAAAACAACATGCCTGATTGTCGTGGAACACTCGGTTGGAACGAAGTTCTTTTCGTAGTATATTATTATTGATAAACGTATTATATTATTGATTAACAAATACAAATAAATGGATTACTAGCGTAAATCTATTAAAATGAAGCGTCCTTTAAAGCAAAACACTATAGAAAGGGTCGTGACGGAAAAATCTTACACTTTTTGTCACCTAGCCCCCATCTGCCAAATCCGTACCGCCCGATAAGGAACTTCGTTCCAAAAAATCGTCAACATGTGTCGTTTCAACAGCTCTAAATAACCTAAACCACCATTATTTGAAATTAAATAATTGAAAAATCGATGATTTTGAAATTATTACTCACACATAATATTTTCAGTGATCTATGTGCAACAGTAACCTTGGCCACATGAGTAAAGAAACTGTACAGAGGCAAAGCTTCGGAGCTGTCAAATTTTTTACATATTTTGGTAGGGTTATAGGTCAGCCGATTGGGATGGGATGCGGTCTTTTTTTGCATCCTATCCTTGGGGGCGGGTTTGCTTCTCGCCGGATGATCCCAACGTTGTTGCTGATTCTGTCACTGATGTGGTACTTCAGGGAATGGAATTATTTATTCCATCATCTGTGGTGCCTATCGGAGGCAGAACTCAGCCTTGGTTTGGTCGCTCCTGTAAAGTTGCATCACGCTATAAGCAGGAGTGTTACCGGGCCTGGGCTGACGCATCAACGTCCCGGGATGTAAACACTAGCGCTCTTAAAAAGAAGTATAATTCCGCCTCCAGGTCCTTCAAAGCGTCATTGCCAAGGCAAAGTCAGAGCACATTGGCAGAATTGGCGAGAAACTAGTTTGCCTCCTACGGGAACACGTGCATTCTGGTCTCTGGCCAAGGCTGTCCAAGGGAACTTCTGTCAGCCATCTCTGCCATCTCTGCAGGGTGGACGACTCACTGGCCCATGACACAAAGGAAAGCCGATCTGCTAGGCTCTTTTGCTTCCAACTCGACTCTTGATGACGGGGAACATACCGCCTACCATCCCGCGGTGTGAGTGCTCCATGCGGGAAGTGCTGTGTACACAGCGCTCGGTGCGTAAAGCACTTCTCTCCATGGACGTCAACAAGTCGAGTGGGCCTGATGGAGTCCCACCTATTGTGCTGAAGACGTGTGCTCCGGAGTTGGCACCGGTTTTAAGGCGTCTTTTCCGGTACTCCTACTCCCTAGGCGTAGTCCCGAACTCATGGAAGACAGCTTTGGTGCACCCGATCCCTAAAAAAGGCGACCGTTTAGATCCGTCCAACTAGAGGCCTATCGCTTGTTCTCCAAAGTAATGGAAACTGTTATCAACTGCCAGTTCATGCGGTACCTTGAGGATCACCAGCTGATTAGTGACCGCCAGTACGGTTTCCGTCGAGGTCGCTCAGCTGGTGATCTTCTAGGTTACCTAACTCATAAATGGGCGGGCAGTGGGTCAAGGGAGAGGCGTTGGCCGTTAGTTTGGACGTAGCGAAGCCTTCGATCGGGTTTTTGGCACAAAGCGCTTCTTTCAAGCTCCTTCTGTGGGCTTCCCGAGAAATTGTGCAATTGGATCACTAGTTTTCTTGCGGATCGGAGCATCAAGGTCGTAGTAGACGGTGCGCTCCGATTACAAGCTCGATAACGCTGGTGTTCCACAAGGTGCTATCACCAGCTTGCTGTTTCTTCTGCATATCAATGATATGTTGCAAACTGGTAACATTCATTGCTATGCAGACGACAACACTGGTGATGCTTTATCCCGCCGTGCCAATATTTCTCGGAAAACGTCACTGGTACCGGAACAAACTTGTGTCTGAAGTCGAGACTTTGTTGAACAAAGTCTCAGACTGGGGCGACTAAATCTAGTCAGTTCAATCCCCAGAAGACACAAGTTTGCGCGTTTACCTAAAAAGAACCCTTTGTCGTATCTCCTCAGTTTCAAGGCACTCCCTTGTTGCCTCAGCCAGTATCAGAATCCTCGGTGTCGACATATCAGGTGATGTGCAGTTTCGTGGTCACTTGGAAGAGGCCAAATTGGTCTCTAAAAAGCGGCGTGCTCAGCAGAGCGGGACAGTATTTGCCGGCACACCGCTTGCAACTTTACAAGGCGCAGTTCGGCCCCATGGAATACTGTTCCCATCTCTGGGCAAGGGCTCAGTGCCAGCTCCTTCCACTTGACCGCATCCAGCGCAGAGCAGCTCGAATCGTCGACGACCGAGATCTGTCTCCGGCTTGTTGACTCACTGGCACTGCGTAGAGATGTTGCATCTCTTTGCGTATTTTATTGCATGTACCACGGGGTGCTCTGAGGAATTCGGACTAATTCCAGCCGCTCAATTTCACCATCGCATCGCGACAGAACTCGAGATACCATCCATACCATCTGGATGATTGGCGGTCCACCACTGTGCGATTTAGAAGAAGTTTTCTTCCTCGCACAACTTCCTTGTGGAATCGATTACCACCAGCGATTTTTCCGGACCGATACGTTGTTCATGGGCGGCGGTAATCACTTACCATCAGGTGAGCCGCATGCTCGTTTGCCCCCTCTCCTATAAAAAAAAAAAAAGGTTGGCACAGAAGGATAAAACTAAATAAACAAAACGTTTATCAGCATTTTAATAGATACTTAAGATATAATACTTTTTATTAACTACGTATTCTAAATTTTTTACTTTTTTATAATTATTTTCTAATTATTGTTCTTCAACAATTAGTTGTGGCTTTTTTATTAAATGGTAAATTCTAAATTTAATGTAAACTTTTTTTTTTTAAATAATCCATTGGAAAGCACTCGCATTTTGTAACAAATATAAAAACTTGCACACGTTTTAATATTTCATTACCAATATTTACAATGTTTCTTTCGACGTCAAAATATTCGCGAAATTTTCGCTCAAGCAATTCAACAAACTCGATAAAATTGTCAGTAAGTATTATTTAATTAAGTTCGCCGATTGTGCAATAAAGATTTTAAATAAATAAATATTATCCTTTCTTCATAAGAATGCGTTTCACATACGCTTTGATATTAAACGAAAGCAAATCATTAATACTAAATCACTAATATTACATCTACACAAAAATAAGCCGCTAGTTTTATGAAGTCTATACTTTGGTACAGCAAGTTTAGATTGTTTAGATGTGCGTGTTAAAATTATGAACATCATTCATTTTGTCAAATAACATAATATACAATATTTTATTATATACAATATTAAAAACTATAATAATAAAAAAAAATATTAAAATAGTTTCTTAAAGTATTATTATTATCTAAAATAAAAAGGGATGCAATATATAAGATATTAATTTCTTTATAATAGTATATGAGTGAGTCCCTTGATCTAATATTGTAAATTTATATCAGTTGCTGATCCTATGATATATATGATATATAGTACTGTGCAAATAGCTGTTATAAAGCAATCTCACTTTTTCCACTTCAGTTAACAGCAGCAGTAGTTCATCATCTTTAAAATAATTATATTCAATTGAACACTATCTTTATTAAAATTCTTGTAATGGCTGGAAAAATAGTATTTTCCCATCTTTTTATAGGTTGTTCAGATCTATTAATGTACAATTTTATTTTCTCACATTTGTAGTGTTCGAGACAACATTTTCTATAGAAATATCCCGCCACATAGACTAAACCATTTTTTTTCTGGTAAATCAAATAGATAATTAATGGTTCCTATTGTTAACACAGGGGTAGTAACATCGTCAGGTTGCGGTGATGGTGTATTAAAATACGACAATCGTCTGGTTTCATAAGTAACATATCGAAATCGTATCCACAATTTAGTAGTAACACGGTCTTACAAGTACATATACTATGGTAGACTTCTTCTATTGAACGCATAATACGCCCGTATCAGAAGTAAGCCCCTCTTCCTTATCATAAAATTTACTAAAGCAAGAAGCACTTGTACTAAATTTAGAGAAAGTAAAAAGTAAAAGACATTTTGGTTCCTGTCTGACTTTTCCAAAGAAATTTTCGAGACAATCTTTATTGATACGTCTCGTAAATATAAATTAATTTAATTTCTTCTGATTTTTATTCTTCATGAAGTTTTATTAAAGATTTTATAGTCACTTAAAATCCGTGAATGAAATTCATGCTATTTGTAACGTCTTTCTGCCTATCACATGGAATAATATGGAAATAACAATAATGATGATAAATTATTGATTGATTTCATAGACTTAGAATATACTAGCGTATAGACCAACATAGTGTGCAAGGGAGAAGAAAATTCCTTATGGCAAAAATGCAAGATAGAAAAGGATACCAAATCTCATGACTCTGTAACCGATTTTGAATGACAGGTCGGCACAATTCGGCACGCAAGAAATAGCTCCGAAATATTTTGTAATTTTTTAAAGTGTAATAGAGGTTATTTTTAGTGAGAAACTTTTTTCCAAAATGCTTACTTGTTCTGTAAGTGATTGTGGTGCTAATAATAGAAATAATTCTGATAATTGCACATTTTACAGGTAAATTCTCAAAACGTCGTCAATGTTATGAAGCGTTTATTTTTGGTTACAATTTATGTTATATACTGTTTAATATATGGAATGTTTTCAATTATTTTGTTAATTTTGATACTTTGCAAAGAAAAAAGTCACGTTGTTGATAATTTGCATGAATTTGGTAAATACATTTTATACAAAACATTTTACATGTACGCTAGGGATTGACTCAACTATATCAAAATTAATGTCGATATTTATCATGAATGTTTATAATGAATCGATAGACTTGCCTACACAACAAGAAAATAAATCCTCGGTTTGCGTTCTAAAATGTAATTTTATTTTGCCGTTTGTCAAACAGATTCCTCCGGATTCTATAATTAGAAAAAGTGGTTAAGGTTCATTGGTCGGGTTGGTTGGAATGCAAGAAGAACTCAACAAATTGCAGCAAACATTTTCTTGAGAAGTATAAAAAAAGAGAATAAAACAATTTTATTAAAAGGAGTAATTTCTACATTATTTGTATAAGTAAGTAAAATATTGTTATAATAAGACTTCAAAATTTTACTTTCAAAACTTTAGATAAATATAGAGACAGATTTTCATACATTATAAAACTGTAGTACATTAAAATAAAAATCTTGAGATTATCCTCTTTAAGCCATTATGAACCAACTAAGTATCTATTTATCAACCAAAATAAATTTATAACCTAATTAACCAACACAGCCCTCACGGTCACACTAGTACAATATTCATAGCATCACGCTATTTTCCCCAAGGGGTTGAGCGGAGCTTCGGAACTTCGGATTATATTCCCAAGTCACAATGATAAAACTTTTAGCGTAGTTAGGTATAGATATTTAGTAATGCTCCTGAAGCGCTACTAGACGACCGCGCATGAGACGTGATAGTATAAATTCCATAGTATTTGATACTCATAACGGTCGATGCCCGATTCATGCTTGATGGCCGACGACATTGTCGCGAGGGCTTAAATAGCGTGGTTCATCGCCTACAGCGTTAGCCGCAGAGAAGAGGAACTCGTGGTTAAGTAATAGCTGCGCGGATCAATAGATCTGCGAGATTAAGTTGCACTTGCCACGGTCAGTCCATTAATGAGTGACCATTTTCTTAACATACCGAGATTGAGAGAATAGGGAGTGCATCTGTATCCTCACACACTTGGTGCACTTTACTCTGTTAAGATAAAATGTCTCTTGTTTTAAAATCCATGCAGCTAAAATGATAATAAGTTTATTATTACTTTATACTTTTCAGGGACAGATGAAAGAATATAAACATGAAGTATGATGAAGCCTCATAAACATATTGGCCTTTAAACAGAGCAATCTTATTTAACTGATTCCTACAAGTTTCCTTACTTAAATTATTAAGTTAACATTCATAATTAAGTCGAATGTTAAAATAAACTTCTATAATGTATTTAATTATTAATTATTAAATGTTTGTAATTATCACAAGTTACGCTTATATGAAAAATAAAGCAGCCATTATGTACTCCGTGCCCCCGTTTTTATTTCCCCATCAAAACATTTTAATTTTCGAATATATAAAATATAAACAGGTATATACTTAGTTAAGTATCTACCTATTTATATTAACAATATGTTAAAAAAGAAATTCTTTCTCATCATAAAAAAGAAATATTTTTCTCCAAAGATCATAGCTCGAAAATACAACATTCCGATCTGATTATTGGAGAGTTTTTTAAGTTTACCGGTAAAGTCACTTGGGATTTTATACATTTGAATTAAAATCCAATAAAAGGCAGGTAGGTTCAGCTTATTCTTAATATTTTTTAATTATTTTAGAACTATCATGGTAAAATTTAGTTAAGTTTTGAAGTTATTCAACTCCATGCACTAAACAATTTTTTATAATCTTTTACCGCTTCCTTAACAATCATGTTTGATAGTCCTTGTAAGTAAAATATACATCACTAGCTAACGCACACAATGACAAATCAAAATTGGTCACGCGTTTTCGGGCTGTCAGGTGGTCTATACGCCAGTATATTCTAAGTCTATGGATTGATTTTTATTTTACGAACTAATGACATTGAATATTTTGTTAAGTATGAAGAAAAACCTAAAACGATAGTCGAAACGTTTTAATTTAGAAAAAAGAGCACGTGATAGACAAACAATACATGGATGCTATTAATCTGTACCACAGAACACAATTACTCTCTACCAAGAGATCTGTACGCTATTGTAATTTCTATCTGCAAACTCTGCAGCCTTTATTCGTTTACATTTCTAGTTGCGGGCATTGCATTCGGCCTATTTTCACATTTTCGTATGGTAAAAATTGATTGGGTTTCTTTTAGTTTGTTGGACATTATTTTTAACGACTGTATTGGTTATTAAATGAGAATGTACATACATACAGTATTTTAAAACGATGAAAACAAAATAGTAGCAAAATACGTTATTCACCGTATTTGTGTATGGAATTCATTCTTCTGATCCGGAAATAAAATGAACCATCGCTTGCTTTATAAATTCTTTATGCCAGCTAAGGCAACAACAAAGTCTGTTCCGAGAATTTATTTATTATACCGAACTAGTCTCCGCCGTTTCTGTATAACAAGTTTTTTCAAAATCTTGTTAAAACTTTCCTGCAACATTTTTCAAAACTTATTATGTTTTATTGAGTCCAGCTATACTCGTATCTTATATTTGCTCTTCTTAACGTTGCTATCTAAATATTATCAAGCATACGGACTGTGAAACTCAAAAAGTCATGTGTTTCATATTTGAATCCACAGAATAAATAATAGTACTACGTAGTATTATGAACAAGCAAGCATTTTAAATAGGAGTGCTTAAGGGCTGTACTATTAAGTGTTAACCATAGACTTAGAATATACTACGCCAGTATATTCTAAGTCTATGGTGTTAACGGTATATATAGCTATACTATCAGTATTTTTTTAGTTTTAAACTTGACAATTAATGTCAGGTCATGACTTTATTTTCTAAGACGACTCTTAGGGACTCGCCGTGTAGTGGCGGCGTAAAAGATTCCACTACCCATTATCATCCCTTGGTTGTCATAACAGCCGACAGAACTGAACTGAAGAAATAAACTTAAACAGGAAATGGGTGGCGGCATCTATGATACTAGGTGGTAGGACTCCTTTCTACATGACATGAGAA
>JAGSMP010000587.1:0-136839 GCA_029286625.1 Parnassius orleans
CATACAGTATTTTAAAACGATGAAAACAAAATAGTAGCAAAATACGTTATTCACCGTATTTGTGTATGGAATTCATTCTTCTGATCCGGAAATAAAATGAACCATCGCTTGCTTTATAAATTCTTTATGCCAGCTAAGGCAACAACAAAGTCTGTTCCGAGAATTTATTTATTATACCGAACTAGTCTCCGCCGTTTCTGTATAACAAGTTTTTTCAAAATCTTGTTAAAACTTTCCTGCAACATTTTTTAAAAACTTATTATGTTTTATTGAGTCCAGCTATACTCGTATCTTATATTTGCTCTTCTTAACGTTGCTATCTAAATATTATCAAGCATACGGACTGTGAAACTCAAAAAGTCATGTGTTTCATATTTGAATCCACAGAATAAATAATAGTACTACGTAGTATTATGAACAAGCAAGCATTTTAAATAGGAGTGCTTAAGGGCTGTACTATTAAGTGTTAACCATAGACTTAGAATATACTACGCCAGTATATTCTAAGTCTATGGTGTTAACGGTATATATAGCTATACTATCAGTATTTTTTTAGTTTTAAACTTGACAATTAATGTCAGGTCATGACTTTATTTTCTAAGACGACTCTTAGGGACTCGCCGTGTAGTGGCGGCGTAAAAGATTCTAGAACAAAAAGACGCTACCCATTATCATCCCTTGGTTGTCATAACAGCCGACAGAACTGAACTGAAGAAATAAACTTAAACAGGAAATGGGTGGCGGCATCTATGATACTAGGTGGTAGGACTCCTTTTCTACATGACATGAGAAGAGTGTGAGTGATAATAATAATAATAATAATAATAAAAGACCAACAATTATCGGAGATACATCCTAAAGGATGGCGCCGTCGACATCTGTCGAGCTTGTCGCCATCCCGGCGAGTCACTTAGGCATATCATCTCCGGTTGTTCGGCGCTTTCTAACACTGAGTATTTGCACAGACACAACCTAGTAGCCAGGATTCTACACCAGGAGCTCGCTCTGAAATACCGTCTCGTGGATAGGAAAATGCCATATTATAAGTACTTGCCGGAAGCCGTGCTCGAAATGACCGCGCCAGGTTTCATTGACCGGGCCATCATCACGGACAGGACTATTCTTGCGAATAAGCCTGATATTGTGCTGATGGACCGGACACAGTCAAGGATATTTTTGGTCGATATTACCATTCCTTATGACGAGAACCTCGTCAAAGCCGAAACAGATAAGCTGACAAAATATCTAGACCTGGCTCACGAGGTGACCGACATGTGGGGTGGTCTGCCGACCGAAATTATTCCTGTGGTCGTTTCTGCGAACGGGCTAATCCCGGTCAGCCTCTCGGGTCATCTGAGGCGACTGGGACTCCGTGAAGGACCGTTACGTGCTCAAATGCAGAAGGCGGTGCTCCTCGACACCGCCCGCATCGTCCGCCGGTTTCTTTCTCTTTCCCCCTAACCCTCAGCCGTTTGGTCTCCCCTGCCGAGGGCTTCCATTTGGTTGGGTTTTTATTTATTTATGTATTATTTGTGTTAGTATATTTAATATATACATATATATTTATGTATATTTATTTACTATATTTCTTTTATATATTTATTCAGCCCAACCAAATGAGAATACTTTATAAATATCCCGAATAATAATAATAATGTCCTCCAGATCGAATTTCGGTCACGTCGGCCAGTCTCAATGAAGATTAGCCATCTGCGTAGGACAGGACATTATAGTATCCAACTTTAATTATGCTTGCGCACACAGGTGCAGTCTCTTTTCCCTCACTCTCAAAGTCCAATGGGACGGTAATTCAACACGACCGGAGAGAGATCAGGCGCAGAACCAACGGCTTTACGTGCTTACCGATGCACGGGGTGAAATACCGCCAACTTCCAAACTCCGGGCTGCTACTGAGAATTTCTTGACAGTATAACCCAATAATTTATTTTGGTCCGACCCGGGATTCAAACCCGGGGCATCATGATCAGCAATCGCGTTTATGGTCACTAGACCAACGAGGCAGTCGTGATTGATGATCCACCCTCTTAACCATTCTCTTAACTGTAGGTATCTGCGGCCAAACAGCACTGCTTACAGTGGTTTGTTCCGGTCTGAAGTGTGTAGAGAGTCGGAATATTGTGAGGCATTTCATCTTGGCCCTCAGAGGTGACGACGTATATGCAGCAAACTTTAACAATATACCTAACTTGTAAGTAACATTAGGTAGACTCTAAGCTCATTTGACACTTCAGTTTTATGAGTAAGAACACAATAATGATAAAAACTGCGGTTGTCAATACCTGCCATATATCCCCATATAATGTATAAGGGAGGCCTATGCTTAGGAGGACTTTAGGCTGTATTAATAATAACTCTTATGACATCTACACAAAGATATAGGTCGATTGAATGTTTGATTTTAATAAAAAGTTGAGAATCATACTTCCTAAAATTATCTCGCTAGAAAACGTAGCCATTTTGCAAATTTTACAAAACTGGATTTATAAGACAACTTGAGAATATTTACAAAAAAGCTGCGTCAGTATAAAATTTTATATTCCTAACGCCAGAAGTCACAAACCGCGTAAAAGTTTTGGATGGAAAAAGCTTCCATAAAGCTTAATCGCCTTAAAAGAATGTTACAAATTAACTCTTTTATTCTTTATAAACATGTAACGATTACTTTACATGACCTGAGCTTTTGTCGGTGGATAAATCACTATTAATTTCTCCTTTCTGCCGCTGTTGCGAAGTAGTAAACAAGGAATAAAAAGAACCAGAGAAGATATGTGTGTTATTCATGTATAATTAAATAATATGAAGACTTGTTGCTTTAAAAACGTACGATTTACCTCATTTGTTCATACTTTTCCCGACTATGTTCATTTGTTAATTAGTAAAACAACTGCAAAAGACTATGATCTTGTATATATTGTGTCACTGTATGCAGTGGCGATGTAAGAATATCCACTATCTGTGGGTGTCGTAAGAGGCAACAGAGGGAATCAAATCAAGAGACGTGCAGCAGTGTCTCCCTAATAACAACTAAAAAATAAAATATAATTGCGCGCTTAATTGTGTACAAACGTACGAAGTGAAACTTCCTTACGATATATTTCTTTACGATTTTTATACGTGGTAGAGCCATGCTGCAGCTATATTAATAGTATAGTTGTAGCACGAATGGGTCGGCTCGACCGGGGAAGGACCACGCTCTCACAGAATACCAGCGTAAAATAGCAGCTTAATGCTGCTGTGTTTCGTATGGTGAGTGTAGAGAACCGGAGACTCTTTTTACTGGAAAAGAGGCATTCTATCGTAATCCTCACGGCTGACAACGCATCTGCGTTTAAATGCGCAAACGAAGATAGATGTAGATGTCTATGGGCCACAGCAACCACTTACCATCAGGTGGACTGTGTGTTAGTTTGTCACCCTTATTCTATTGTATCATTCTTCTTTTATTTTATATTTTACATAAGTAGGATAAATAATAGTATACTCATGGTAGCTCCGGCAGTGAAACATTACAAGTAAACGTGACTTTTTTTTAATACCTCACTAAATTAATCCACTACGTTGATGAGGTAATGTTTACTTTCCAAGTTTATCTGGATAGGTGTTAAACCTAAGAAAATGTTAAGTAATTTTTAACGCCAAACGAACTTCGATCATCCGGGTGCTTACATCACTATCATGTGTAAAATGTATAAACAGTGTTTGGCATATTTTCTGCCAATTGCCAATTTGGTATTTTTTCGCCATTAGAATACTTACTCCTTAACTGCTAATTTACGTTGCTTCAAGTTTGTTTTTTTATTTTTTATGGTACACCGCTATCTATCGGAGGTCATTAAAAATCTTTCTCGAGTTTCCCATAGTTGCATATTACGATACCCGCGACTGACTATGGAGTAATAGATTCTCTTACGCTACAGAGTAGTATGTGATATTTATTTATTTAATATGGATTTTGAGTTTTGGCGGGAACTTGTCCGGCGGCGGATAATTTTGTCATGGTTGCCACGCTTGGCAGGCGGGTGACAATCGCAGCTTTTTATAATAATGAGTTGTTTTCAGGAAGATGCTGCTACCCATCTCCTGCTTCAGTTTCCCTCTGCCACCCTTTACGACGCCTACGGGAAGATATGATGGAGTGGGTATTATATTCGTTCTAAACGCATTCATGAGATAAAACACCTTCTTAATGTTATAACCGTTGGCAATATCTGTGTCTACCAGGTTCTTTTAAGAAAAACTAACTTGAGCCGAGTTTCATTGTAAGGATTTGAAGTAGATATACTTATTAAATCTACTATAAAAGTGAACAGTGACGCCTGTGGGTAAATGTTAAAAGAATATTAATTTAAATGAACTAAATTGAATATAGGCACGGTAATATTTTAATACAATAATCGATATTTTTAATGAAGTCTGTCAGTACATGAAATTTCTTATAGGATTTTTAAAAGAAAAATATAAGACAAGAAGATATGTTAAAAAATGTGGTTTCCTTCAGCAAATCACAATATACGTTAATAAATTACAACATCGTAACCATTTCCTTATAACATAGTAACGTTCGGAAAGTAATAAAAATTAAAAACTTTTTTGGTTTTTAATGAAAATCCGAAATTTCAATATAATTTATGCATATGCAAAATAAAAGTAACATTCAAAACAGGAGTTCAGTTCAGTCAGTTTCTTATAGTCAGGAATAGGACGATTTATAAAAAAATCTCAAACAATAATGAAAAATTAATTATTAGGCAACGAAAAAATCTCATTATTTTGTATTTAAAAAGATATGGGGCAGTATTATCACTAGTTATTAAAAATAAAACACAAAAATTTCGACGCGATTGACACATTATACAAAAGAACCTTTGAATCAGAAGGATATACGTAATGACAAGTTTTCAATAATCAAGAGCATAGGGATTATACGTACTTTAATAAATTTATAGGTAGATTAATAACAAAAGGAGTGCCGTGGTAGCTCAAAAAATAAGTATTCGCGCATAGTACGCGAAAAACCTAAGTTCGATCCTCGCCGAAATAAACGAAATCGTTAATAACACTTTTAAAATTTGATTCACCACGTTTTCGGTGGTGAAGGAAAACATTATGATCACACCTAAAATTTTAAATTTATTGTAAGGAAATAAATGAATTATTGAACTCTTCCCTTTCCAAAAAACAACTCTTTCAGAAATATGTAGGTGCCTGTGCCCAGCTGTGGGACTTATAAAGACTGTAAGGTTCCTCTTTATTTGAAGTAAAAGAATATCTTACTTTTTGCCCATGTAATGAATAGGCGCTTTTAAAAAAAATACAACTTAAACTTTGATTTGATTGGCATCCTAGCTCTACATCAAACTTCTTTACCTTTAATATATTTAAGAAATACATAATAAAGTTTACATTGGTATATGAGCTATTCCGTCTGAGTAATGTTAGATCAGCAGTAATTATGAAGGTATATCTACGGGAAAGAAAAACACAGAAGAAGGCGAGCCTTTCTGTGTTATATTTGCACAACACCATCTATCGATGACACTGTTAAACTAGTGTACTTTTTTCTAACCTAGACGGTATAGAATATGGATGGATTAACGTAAATATTTGTCACAACAACACATCATTTCTTTGTTAATTGCGTATTAAGTATAAACATATCATTATGAAACATTATTTTACATCATTTAATTACGATATTTGAGAATAGATTAAAATGCTCTTGATGACTCAACGTTACCATTAAATAAATTTGTACTTATACTTCGTACCCATACTTCACAATGTCAATCATAACTTTTGATAGAATGAACCGATTTTAATAAAACAAAGATTTGTTGTAATTCGAAGATATGCTTTATGATTTCCTTAACGATTCTTTTGAAAAATATTAATAATTTGGACGTGATACATTCATAAACAAACAGACAGACAGACGGACAGACAGTTCTAAAAATGTTCGAAATGAACTTTAAAATCATTTTTGAAAACATAAAGTATAGACACCGGCAATTCACATTTTTATTACATGTTTTGATAATTTTGTGACTGAAATATTATAAATATTTTTCTTGCTTAAACGGTCCTTTTATAAAAATAGGTGTGACAAACGAGCACACAGCCCACCATTGGTAAGTTAATACTTTGGCCCATTGTCAGCTACCTTTATCCTCGATTAGGAATTAAAATGCATAATATGAGTTGTCACCCTTTACGACTAAGATGAAATGCTTCGTTACCATTATACAGGGTCTTCAGTTCTCGCGCATTTCTAAACATTGTGCTCAGTAATTCGCAAGTAAACAATATTGTGTGCTGACGGAAATACATTATCTCGAGGTCACCTTCGCATTGATTGATTACGTTGCAGGAAGATTACATAATATGAGACTAAAGTAATCAATTATGTATATTGTTGAAGAGGATAATGCCTAAACAAGAAATATTTCGGCTCCGTGATTAGTGTTGCCTATTAAATCGTAGGTCCTGATTTCGAAATCCGACCGGAGACGATATTTATGAGCCAAGATTATTTTTTATCCCCATTCTATAAATTTCTCCTGTATCGTGGAGGCAATTTACATATCTAAATTGCACATGGAAAAATATCCGGACCTGGATCAATATTTATAGTCCGTACAAATACGTATTCCGCGTTCGTGCGCCTTGTCTGATTCGAACCCGCTGCCCCGTAATGCCGCAGTTATATGATCAGTCATTGCGCTACCGAACCATCAAGACAAGTAAGTAAAGTACAATTGATTTCAGTTGAATTCAATGTTTTCTACCGACTTCTTAACTTAGTTATTAATAATAAAATGACACGTTCGTTCTTAAGCTACCAACGAGCGCCATTTTGTTTTCCAAGAGCCTCGTTCTTGTATTTCATTGTTACCACAATATAATCCGACGAAGAATAAAAATCTTAAAGGAACTTCGCGCTTCAAAATTCAACCCTCTGTTAAGGATTTTGGACGTCACAAAACAACAGACAAACCTACATATATACCCGAAAAAAGATACCATGTTTCTGGAGCAGTTGGTGAAAGCTTAAACGGTTGGTTGTTGGGTCTGAATGTATAATGTGTGTCCTCAAGTCTCAAAAGATGTTTCCATCTTTCAGAGTTTTTTTTGTGAACCTAAGAAACGTAAACTTCCGGCGGTAATTAAAAGTTGTCATTTGCATTAATTACTTTTTTAAAGCAAAGAAAATATCAACGTTATTATTGTCCATACCATAGGACATATAATTCTTACAAAATTAAGTAAACTCGAGAGGTACATGCTACAAATTTGCATGCTTTAGGTACCGTTACCGTTACAGCTTATCAAAGTCCGTATAGAGGAGATATTTGCAATAGTTGCCAAGCTTAGCAGGAAAGTTCGCAACCACAGTCTTTTTTATCTTTAGCTGTTATTAGAAAGACGCTGCTGCCTATCTCCTGGTAAGCTATCCTCTGTCGCGTTTTGCGACACTCACAGGACGCTATAAGGCGGTGGATACTTTTACACCACCACTAAATGGTCAACGTCAATGCTTTTATTAATTTGAATGTATAGTGACGTGTGAAAGAACTTATCCCTGTATTTCAAATATAACGATCTCTACTATATTCTCGAGTTAATACATCAAGGTTAAATGGATCGTAATAAATTGCACGAGGTTATGGGTTAACCGAAGCCGTCCCTACTTTATAGTTTATCATTCACACTTAGATTAATGTATTTTCATTAAGAAAATTAAATTATTTGTGTTTCATATTTTTAAATTATTGACAATTTTATTTAATCTGTAGTTTTCTAATAGTTCAGGTGCTTTTAAGCAGCCTCAATCCCCGCCAGCACCAATCGAATTGACGAAATTGATTTGATGGCGATGGGCGATAGCTACCACATTCGTTATCAGCACAGGTGCCACTTATGGGAACTGGTGTGCTATGATTTACAACACATTTATTACTGTAATTTTGCATTTAACATTCTTTAATTTCTTATGAGACTGTTCCTGTTTATTTTTGCTTAAGAATGCAAAGTTCCTTTCGCCGTTTCTTTTCTGGACAGAGGAAACAGTAATACGAGACGACCGTAGATCCATACGATCGCAGATTAAAAACATGTTGACGTAAGACAAACGAAAATTTAATATCTCACGTCGATAAATAAAGAGTTTTATTTCTTTTCATTGTCATATTGTCAATTTTAAATGTAATTTACCATGTACTCGGGCGGTGAAGGAAAACATCATGAGGATCGCACGTTTGAGGAATAAAATATTTCAAGGACGCGTGAAGTTTGCCAAAACGCACTGGAGCAGCGTAGTGGACTAATCGCTCAGTAAACCTTTCAGAAATGAGGACTATGCCCAGCATAATACTATATTATCGATATTATTTTTATTTATCGCCATCATCATCATTTCATAGCATCAATAATCCTCTACTGAATATTTCACATATGGGTACAAACTACTCCTGCGGATAAAGAATGGGATTAGAAATGACGGCTCATTGAGCCTATACCGTCATCATACACGGTACCTAAAGCGAAAACAGCGCTAATAACGATATTTCATAATATTACAAATAACGATATTACGAGTATTATATTAAAACGTTACGTTATTTTATTTGAAAATGTTTAATCAATGGGGAAAATCGGATTAATATGTTAAAAGCAATTAAATGATGTAATTGTTTAACTGAATATTATAGGAAGGTAAATTAATTTACAAATATTATTAAATTGTATTAATCATTGAGACTGGAAAATAAGACATTTTAATACCAATTTAAAATAAAGGCACCGGCTCGGTTTTGTTGCGCAGTGACTTAGCAATAAGTTGCGGCACTGAGGGCCGCGGGTTCGAATACCACACTTTGTATGGCCTACAAATATTGTTCCGGGTCTGGATGTTTGTCCTTGTGAAATTTATGTATGTCAACTGCCTCCACGATGCAGGAGAAAATCCTAGTTTAAGTTAAAAAAAAAACAAGAAACAAGAAAAGTATATTGTACAGCTATGTTCTGTTACTTGGGCTTATAGTAAGAAACAAAAAAATGCTTATCGACACACATGACTTACTTTTAGTCAGTCTTTGAAAAAGTTAGGAAAACAACCAAGAAGTCGAATCCTAATGCACCATGACAATACTTCGGCTCATATCGCAATCAAGACAAATTCAATTTTGGTTTCTGAATAGGTGGAGCTCGTGACCCAACCCGCATACATTCCAGACATCGCAGCATGTGTTTTTTAACACGCTTTTATTAGGTCGACCTGTATGTAACTAACTATGTAATGGAATCTAAGGTAACTAATTTAACCATCTTCCAAGGGTCGTAGCGTAATGAAAATTGGCAGCTGTATTAGTTCTGATAACATTATAATAATATGGTACTGTCGAACTGATCTGATGATGGAGCCGGAAGATATGAACTGGAACGTCATGATGGAAAATCGTATCATAGCTGTTTTGGATTTCTTAGAAAAGTCTTGTAATGAACTTTGACCACGATTAGGTTTCAAGGTCCGATGATGAAGCCGAAAGATAGGCACTGGCATTCCATGATGGAATATCGTATCATAGTCGTGTTTGCACTTGTGACAAAGGCCACGAAATGGACTTTGAACACGATCAGGTTTCAAGGTTATAACAAACCAATTATATATTGAATAGTGTAAATATTGATATAGGTGACATAGGTGCCTGTATAAAATGTATATAGACCTGTACATGGAGAGTGTAAATAGAATAATATTGATATATCTATAAGAATTACGATAAACCCTTTGGCGGCATAAACGTTATGCTCTTTTGGCGACCTCATGCAGCTTCCGCCAGTGCGTGGGAAACAGGTGTTTCAACAGCCGGACCACATGAGACCAGCAACTCATTTATGGTGGCTTTTTACATTAGTCGAACTCAGACAAAACATGCGCCAGCTAGGAGACACGACATTCACCGACATCTTTAACGCCTTGAGGGTCGGAGAGCTGAACAGCGAGCATCTCGCAGTATTGCTGACTAAGGTCTCATAAAATGCTACCGGCGAGTTTACGCTTGAAAAATCACTGCATATTTATCCAACAAACGACCAAGTAGAGAAGCACAACAATGAAGTTCTTAAATTTTACGAACAAAAAGGTACTCAAATGTACGACATAAAGGCTCAAGACCAACTTATTGACGCGACCCGAAACCTTGGAAATACTTCATTGGAGTCCATTATTCCCAGCGATATAAATAAAACGGGTGGAATCATGTTGCGATGCAATATAGACGTGGAGAAAGGGCTAGTGAATGGGAGTATCGGATTTATCTCGGACATCGTCTGGCCGCACTTTAGACGCAACCAAATGTATGAAACCGACATACCGTCCATCAAAGTTAATTTTGGAAACGACGGTGAGCACCTAATTCAGCCTATAGGCATCCAGTTCCCGGCCAAGTATAGCTACGGTACGGTGGAAAGGCGCATGCTCAAAGTGATTTTAAATTGGGCATCTACCGTGCACAAGATGCAAGGCTGTACGGTAGACTACGCAGTGGTGTACTTAGGGTCCCGTACTTTTGCGGCTGGACAAGCGTATGTGACCCTAAGTAGAGTAAAATCACTTAGTAGTCTCCAGATTGAAGAGCTAGATTGTTCTAAGCTGACAGATAAAACACCATGCAATAAAGACGCACTGGCGGAGATGGAAAGGATGCGGGCTCATTCGCCTACTTAAAATAAATGTATAAATGTTAAAAATATTTCGTTATCAAAGACGAAAAAGTATGAAATAAATTAATAGTTTAAAAAACACTAGAAAAACGAGAAAAACCATAGATTTAGTATATACTTGCGTTAGATTGGCAATGTAAAAGAGAAAGGACATAGCATATGCTTACGTTAGAACAAGATAGAATGGCTAGACCATACACGTACACGCTATCAGCCTGTATCAGGCTGACGTCAATCGTTAACGAAACAAATCCCGCTTATTTTCGCGATATCTTTGATTTTGAAGTATTAATAAGTATTAACAAGGTGTGTACGAAAAGAAAATCCACAAAAACGCTAAATTCAATATTTCAGAACTAGTACAAATGTTTTATACACAAATGGACAGGGAAAAATATCACATTTTATTACGATAATGCTCTAAATGCGTGAGAATTATATTAAAAATAATAACAAATACGTGAATTCCCGCTATTTCTGATCAAATTTTTGTAGGGATTGACACTATCAATATCATCTTATCGATAATATGTTTATAACAGGCAAAGGCATATCCTTGGATGCAGCCTCTTGTGACTTCGTTTTTTTTTCTTTTTTTAATTTTTAGTGTTTCGTAATAGTAAATACTTACGTATTATAGTAAATACTTTAATGAGATTATTTAAACTCTTATAATGTTTCAGATTCCCAAAAAATAATGAGGTTAAACAAAAATGGTTAAAAATGATAAATAGAGAGGGATGGGTTCCCAAAAAAAATTCAACTATAAGTAGCAAGCACTTTGAACAAAAATGTTTTTCTCATAGAAGTGCACAAAGAGTAAAGCTGCGTTCTGGATCAATACCCACATTATTTATGCCCGTGCGTAGTTTCTTAATTATATATTTTACTGTACATGTGTTCATTTCGTTTGCGCATGTTCAAATGTGTACAACTTGTTGTTGTCATCCTCGTGATGTATATTTTTTTGTAAAACGAAAGTAACAAAGGATCTTACAGTATCACTTGATGGTAAACGGCTACTGCAGTACATGGTCACCTACAGTCATTTTCAAACAAAGAAAGCTACAAATGTGTTTTCACCCCTGAGGACTAAGATAAAAGGTCTTACAGCTTATAATTATACAGGCTCTCTATACTCAACAGGCCGGAACGCGGCAGTGGTAAGCACTGCTGTTTAGCGGCAGAAATAGGTAAAAGGATGGTACCTTATTTTATTAATTTTAATCATAGATAAGTACATAATGTATACACTAATTATATTTGTTTGTTTGTAGGTTGTATTGAAGCCGGTACACAAAGCATCGTCATATGTCTACAGAGATATATTGCCAGTACCCAGTAGCTCAACTGCAAACGTTTCTGTTATAGACAATTCCCCGGGAAAGAAAAAAATTAAGAAAACTATTTATATTCTTTGGAGAAGATTAGATATGAAACAAAAAAAACTGAAAAATGTAAGAACACAAAAAAACGGCCTAATGAAAAAGTGGAAAAGTTGTGATAAAAAACCTAGAAAGGCTTCCCTCACTTCAAAATAACATTAGTGCTGTGATGGCATCTAGTTCAAACGATTTGTAGCAGTATCTCATCGAAAGGGTGATTAAGAAAAAACAAAATAAAAATATTAAACAAGAGTATGATACGCAACTAAAGACATTTGCCCTGCCTTTAAACTTTTATAGCCCTCGGACTTACAATTACATGAAAACGAAATTTGACCTGTGCCTACCACATCCTCGAACACTACGAGGCACTAAGGATGGTTCCTTTTTTTTTCTTAACTTTTAAGAAAAAAAAGATTTGGTCATCGCCCTTACGTTCGACGATATGTCTGTATATATGTATCCGTGAACACATTGAATTTGATGGTCGTAATCATCATGGCTATGTAAATGTGGGTAATGGTATACATGGAGATCAAGTAGACAAGGCTAAAAGATATTGGTAATCATGGCAGTGGCAATTAATTCTTTTTGGAAAAATTCTATTGCTTATTTTTTTGGAAGAGGACTTACCGCTTTACAGAAAGCAACACTTCTAAAGCAGTGTATTGCTTCATTATCAGATTTTGTAAAAGTTGCTTCTGTCACTTTTGATGGCATAGCATCTAATATAAATATGGCACAAATACTAGGAGCTAATTTGAGCACCGCTCCATTTAGACCGTACTTTTACTATAGAGGGCAAAAATATTACGTAATATTAGACGCATGTCATTTATTAAAGTTGATAAGAAATACTTTTGCAGATTACAAAATTTTTTATCATCATAATGATATTATTAAATATGAATTTCTTGAAAATCTCTGCCAACTCCAACATGATGTCGGTTTGCATTTGGCAAATAAGGTAACTAAAAAACATGTCAATTTTGTAAATCACAAAATGAATGTGCGGTTAGCTCTGAACGAGTTTTCCGAAAACATGTGAAAGGAAAAATTGTAAACGAAAATATGTTTCGAAAATTAGTAAACGAATGCCTTGTGTCCTGCAAAAATTTTTTTAGCATACTTGACATACATATGTATGATTCACCAGCATTATCAAACCATAAACACTTAATTATTAAATTAATAATCGAAACTTATTTAATTATTAGATTAAAGTATGAAGCTAAATTGCAAAATACCTCTAAGGAGAGCTTACGACATTTTTACAATAAATTGGTTATATTTGGTGGAAAATAAAAATCACAAACTTTTTGTTTGTAGTTTTATTTTTATGCCCTCAAACATAAAAATATTCATTTTATGTCACATACACAGCGTTCCGTATCGATAATTGAAGTTGATACATGGCATGGAGGATACATGCACATTTCACTCACACCAGTACATTTCGTTTTTGGTCTCACCCTAATCACGCCATCGAGAAAAACACGCTTTTATAAATGCACGTATAACTTGCTGAGAAATCAAGTTAAGCGATGTTACGAGAAGCAGGTTACACAGATTGGCGCTCTAACTGGTGTTGCAGCACGACTAGTAGGTAGCTCTACATTAAACAGTCTGTTCAAAGTACCAGTTTGTCGAACTCAGACAAAACATGTGCCAGCAGCGAGGAGAGACGACATTCAACGACATTTTTAACGCCTCTTCTTTCAGGAAATTAAGTACATAAGGGTAATGCGTCAACAGTGGCAAAATGTAGAGTTCTTGTTCGTGGACGAGATATCTTTGGTTCCCTTTGGTAACCCTTTGGCGGCATAAACGTTATGCTCTTGTGCGACCGCACGCAGCTTCTGCCAGGAAGCTAGTATTAGTATTTGTTAATAAGAAAGTCTTTCCTGTTCCAGCGCCCCACGCTTTTACAATCAAATTTTATAATTAAAAGCAAAAACTTGAACGATCCATAATTTATTTTTGTTTTTACGTGCGTGCGATAAAAGCGTGTTTTTCTAGTGTTTTTTAAACTATTAATTTATTTATTTTTCCAAAAATCAAAAATTTGATAGAGGTTTGACATTTATGGAGCCAGTAAAGGCCGTGATAGCTTTCAACCAGAACGTGAAAAACATGCCTTCAGACCAATGGTCCTTATGTTTTCAAAAATGGTTTCAACGAAATTAATGGAGAATATTTTGAAAAGCAGTAATAATTTAGTTTAAATATTAGTTTATATATATTATGTCGTAGCCAACTAGCTTAGTTAGCCTTTCAGTTAATAGCCTAGCCTTTTTACTAAACGGTGCCGTTCAACTAGCGGCCTGAATGATATTCAGCCGATTCGTCTAATACAACATAGCGCTTATCTTGTAATATCAGCGACAGTAGGTTACAGGTAGGCTGAGGAGGCATTTGGGCCACCCTAAAGCCGCCTAAATTTATATATAAATTACACATAATTAGGCACAGACCAACGCCGATTAACGCGAGAGAATTCTCTCACCATCGGCACCAATGAAATTGTTAATTGCAATTTTAAGTGCTGTTTTACCGCGTGCTCCGCGGTGAAGGAGTGACAACTGCAGTTGATGCTGCACATTTCCTACTTCATTTTACTCTATCGCTTCTCACGTCACCCACCGGATTATATGGGGTTGTAGGTTTTCTTACACTATACTTACAGTATATACCATAAAATAAGCAAAGAATGAATAATGCACAAAACATTCAAAACTGGATTATTTTAGGCAGTATAAAAGAAAGATAAGCTTTTATTCACTCGTTACCTGCATTCCCTGTATTTACTTCCGGTATGGAGCTGATCTGGTGATAGACCCGGA
This sequence comes from Parnassius orleans, assembly GCA_029286625.1. Taxonomy (NCBI): domain Eukaryota; kingdom Metazoa; phylum Arthropoda; class Insecta; order Lepidoptera; family Papilionidae; genus Parnassius; species Parnassius orleans. The sequence goes on from JAGSMP010000587.1 coordinate 14,972, forward strand.
AGCTGGCCCCGGTAGCGTCTATAAAAGCTTATTTTTAAATAGATTCATACTTTTGTAGTTTCATACTTTACAACTGTTATTTATTATGAATAACAGTTGTAAAGTATGAAACATCAGAAGGAATATCTTCAGCTATGTCCATTACGTTTTAATTTATGTAGTTTTTTTATTTGTGGACACTGTCAACACTTTTATTTGTATACTTTAACCGACTTCAAAATAAGGAGGAAGTACTAAATTCGACTGTATTTTTTTATGTGTGTTACCTCAGAAGTTTTTTCTAGATGAACCAATTTTGATGATTCTTTTGTTTAAATTGATGCTTCTCATGTGGTCCCATATAAATTTGATCCAATCTGTCCAGTAGTTTTTGAGTTATTCTTAATAATGCGTATTTAATAGACTTCGACTGCTTTGATGATGTTCTCGTTTTATTATTTTTAATTCGGTTGTACAATTTCTTTAATTTTACCAGTTGTTATAAAGCTAAAACAACAAACTTACAATCTGCCTAATGGGAAGAGACTACTGCAGCCAAAGACACCTTCAGCCAACTTCAAACACAGATAACTACAGACGTGTTGTCACCTCTGAGGACTAGATACAATATCTCACTGCCTGTAATTAAACTGGCTCTCTACACCCTTCAGCTGGCAAACACAGAAGTGCAAACACTGATTTTTGGAAGACAGAAAAAGGTAAGAGGGTTGTACCAACCCAAAAGGACGCCTAGGCAGAAAAGGAGTCCTTCAACTAGTTTGTAGTCATTGACTTGTCATTATAATACAAGACAGATTCATCCTTTGATTAACAATACTGCCTTTATTGGTTAACGGCCTTATAATTGTTAATTATCGATTATTTAAATTACATTATTTAAATTATTAGTTATTAAATTATACTTATTAACCTATTGCCCAATACCAAAACCAAATATCTTATTTTAATAATCAGGCGTTACTTTGCGGAATTCCATTATATTAAAGTTGGAAAAAATTACTTTGCCAATATCCGCTCAATAAAATAAAAAGATGTGTCTTACCTAGTTTGAAGAGCACCTCCCGCCCTCCCTCAATTGCGTGCACTATCCTCGTCACCACTAATCCCAGCACCACTACTTCCACCACCACTACACTAGGAAAGACACACCACCGACGACAATACGACACGTGTTTCGCCTCTACACGAGGCATCTTCAGGTGTAGTAGAATCTACGGTAGCTGACCGCTAAGTGAGCAGCGAGCCAAAAACAGCTGCGAGTCTTATAAATAGCAGCTGTTTTAGGTAAGACACATCATTTTATTTTATTGAGCGGATATTGGTAAAGTAAATTTTTCCAACTTTAAAATATCTTATTTTTTATGGCAAACGAGCATGCAGCTCACCAGATGGTAAGTAACTACCGCCGCCCATGAACAACTGCAACAACAGGGGAATTGCAGATGCGTTGCCATCCTTTTAAAAAAGAGTAGGCTCTTTTCTTGAAGGTCCCTAAGTCGTACCGGTCCAAAAAGTCGCTAGTGGTAGTCGATTCCACAAGTTAGTTATGCGAGGAAGAAAATTTCTTGTAAATCGCACAGTGGTATACCGCCAATCATCCAGATGGTACTCGTATTGTGAGTTTTAAAACCGAAACCTTATGCCAAAAAGCAGTACGTACAGCACTGCTTTTTGGCTGCAGAAAAAGGTAAGGGGGCGGTACCAATCCAGATTGATTCCCAGAGAGAAAATGAATCCACCAACTAGTTTGTCGACATTAACTTGCCGTTATAATGCAAGACAGATTTAAACATTGTTTTAGGATGACTCCATTATTGATATGATCTTTGATTATCGATTACTTATATTAATTATTAATTATCTCTATACCTGTACTATCCATTATCATTTATTTAGAAGAGAGAGAGCAAATTTCGTAAATAGACGTCAATTTTTATGAATAACGCCATTAATCACACGCATATTCAGAACACAATTGACGTATAATAGTGAGTTGTCAAATTCACAACAAATTGGCCACATAATGATGCTTTCCGAGTCCACAAATCAAATCTTGTTGTGATATCATTGCACATATATGAATACCACTAAATATAATTATAGAAATCAGTATTTTTAATGTTCCTTGCCAAATTGAGCAAAGATATACACTTATGAAATCACCTTATTGTCTGGCCATCTTTAAATTACTTTCCTTTGTATGTGTTTCATGTAATCATCAAAATGCCACAAAGCACGGTCCTAAACCACCTGCATCCATCAACCTCTTGCGTCTCTTACCTGGTCGTCATTAGTGGTCTCACATTACTAACTTAACACCTTCGTAAAACTTCATTAGGATCTAGCGAGTCCCACTTGATGAGAGGTGTTTTCTGTCGTTATAATGAAAAAAAAAACACGAAGATTAAAAAAGTAAGGTACAATATGCTCCGGTTCGGCCGTAGTAACTCAGTGGCTAAGACTCGTTGTAAATTTCACAGTACGCGAGCAACCCGTGTTCGATCCGCGCCAGCGACAATGAAATTATTATTTGCAATTTTAAGTACTGTACCACGTGCTCGACGGTGAAGGAAAAAATTGTAGTAAATTTACATTCTAAGAAAAAAAATATTTCGAAGAGACATGTGAAATCCTCCAACACATTAATGTCCTCCACGCTGCCATTCCCTTACCCTAAAGCCCTCTCTGATATGAGAGAAGTGCCCATCAGTAGGTTATAACTTTTCTTTTTACTTTAATAAGTTACGTGCATGTTTGGAGCCATTAAAAATGGTAAATGCAATGTTTTTGTATTTAAAGTTATTTTGATTATATAACGTTTTTTAATTATAAATCGAATTTAAGGTTTGCCTTAACAAAATTGTTGTAATCCACAAAGAACGGATTTGACGACTTTTGGCACTAAGTCCTCCCTTCTGCTATTACTATTACAAATATTTGATTTTATGCTAATTATTACCATTTATTATGGTTCAAATCAGTTATTTACTACATAAGCACTTTCTACAAAAATGCCACTAATATATAACTCTCCTGCCACTCGAAAACGTTTCTTCCCTATTGTTTGTCGGTTATTTTATTTATATGAACTTTGTATAACTAAAATACTCCTGTAAAGTTTATCCTCTTCACTTTGTGAATTATATGGCGTTTGTTGATTAGTTTCTAATTTTTGTTTTTAAGATTTTTCATATTGTTTTCTTTAGTTATGAATATCTTGATTCAGACTGCAAATTCAGCGTTATATCACTAAGTCGTTTCTTACGACACTCAAGGGAATAAAAGCAGTAACGAGATTCCTGTTTCGAACGTGACAAGCTTCGCCTTGAAAATATATGGTACAATTTATTTGAATTATCTTACCGACGTTGGGCTGTTGCTGACTCGCTGAATTTTATAAAAATGTGGAGAATGGAACCGGAAATCTTGCTGGGCCGACCCCAAATAATAGGAAAAATGGAGAAGAATGACGACAATTATTAGGCCATTTCTGTTTGCGATCATTTGCAATCGTACATTTAGATAGTTTAGGAAAACAATACTGTATTTTATTAATTGCGCATTAATTAATGTCCCCCAAACAGAATTTCGGTCACTGCGGCCAGTCTCAACGGAGACTAGCCATGTGCGCAGGACTGGATTATAATGCGCGAGTGTATGTACAAGCACAGGTGCACTCTCTATTCCCTCATTCTTATAGTCCGATGGGACGTCAATCCGACACGACCCGAGAAAGGTCAGGTGCGTGACGAACGCCTTTACGTGCTTTCCGAGGTACGGGCGTTAAACACCGCCAATTGTTTCAACAAGAATTTCTTGTCTCAGAAAGACAAAGCAACTGACTTTTAGATTCAAACTCGCGGAGTTCGGATTAGGAGTCGCGTTTACGACCGCGACACCAACGAGGTAGTCAAATAGTCATGCTAAATTATAACTGATTTACCACGTGCTCAGCGGTGAAGGAAAACATCTTGAATAAATCTGTATGTCTGAGATATTTCGAAGACATATGCAATTTACCGACACACACTGTATTTGTAAGGTGGACTAATTACTCCTTAACCCTCTCAAAAATGTCTCCCAATTCTGCTGCCAGCTGGCACAGATAAATACTGTTACTGTTACAGCCTTTTAAAGGCCACTGCTGAATATAGGCCACCCCCATAGATTGCCTCATAGGGGGATATTTGACATAGTTTCCACGCTTGGCAAGCGGGTTGGCAACCGCAGTTTTTTATTTTTAGTCGTTACTAGGAAGACGCTGCTGCCCATTTCTTTGTCCTTGTCTTGTCGCTTCTTACGATACTGGGGTAGACGATATTCTTACATCGCCACAACACGGTGTAAAGGCCAGCCTTAACAATATGGCAAGTTACAACTTGTCATATTGTTTATGATTTGCCGTGGGGAAGCGAAATACAATATGCTTTACGTGACTGTGTCAGTCTTGAATTGGTAAGAGCTCTCGCTACTGAGACTTGCCCATACACATAACCACCAGCTTGAGCTTCATCACGACTTAACACCAGTTGGGATTGTAGTGAAGCAGTACTTTATAATTAGTATAAAAGCTTATTGCTAACGCTGATTTAAATATTTATTAGATGAAAAACGAAAAGTGAAATTTTATGCAATCAATAATTTAAGACCACTACGATTTATATTTTACCATCGGCCCTTTAGGTAGTTTCAGTAAGTAGCGACTATGGTCTATGGGAAATGCCGAATAATCTTTTGGCTTTTGATAGTTGGCGGTATAACTTACCGACTCGTTTACACGAGACGTAAAACGCTCAAACCGGCGACGGATAGCGGCATCAAAGATACAAAACGTCTGGTACTGTGATCGAGCGATATTTAGCAGTGGACTTTTGCGTACTGACTTGGAATGAATCCAAATTTATTTTTTATTTTCTTGCTTATATTTTAATAACGTTCTTTATAAGGTTGATAGCCTATAACATAAGCGCAAAACGGCTATTTCGTTGTATATTTCAACTCAAAATTTCTGATCAGTAGTTCGTTGTAAATATTATTTATTTGAACTTTAGTTTAGTGAACGGATAAAAAATATAACTTCTGATTTTATGTATAACTGACGGTATTAAAAATATTTTTAATTTTGCTTTGGTTTTGACAATATAATAAAAGTAATATTTATTGTAATGTTGATGTTTTATGGTTTCGTTATCATAAAAGGAATTCATTCATTTCGTCCGTCTGCCATAAATATTTTAAAAATTAAATATTTATTTTCAATTACTATTTCTATTTTGGTACCAATTTAAAGAAAAAATATTTATATATTACTTCTCGTATGGGTTGCTTAAAAATGTTACATGATTTTAGTGAGTATGAATTGTTCTCACTACTTACACTGATATGGGTGCACAGCTAACTTTTTCTTGTGTCTTGAATTAGAATTAGTACTTTTAGATTGCTTTTGCATTTACTTCCATAAGAAGATAAGAAATCCATGGTTGTATTTTCATTCGTGTCTGACTCGGACTTCACAAGTTAAAAAGACAATGTTATATCATCAAATCTGAATTAATTGTCTACGAATATAAAAATGATAGAATAAAATATTATTGAAATAAATGGTAACTGTGCATGTACTCGTGCCTTGCTTAGTTTAAAATTCAAAATTCAAAACTAATATTATAAATTCGAGTTAGCGATATTTAAAATATTTCGGCGAAATAGCGTTATCGTAATGTGGAAAGAAAATAGTACACCAAACTGAAATTTACTGAAGTTTGTAAATTGAAATCACAACTTCTCGTTATTCGTGCCCGAATAGTCTGATTTAAATTTTATTTAGTTTTGAAAATTCATTCACTTAATTTTTATACATAGTTTATATACATACGTGGTAAACCATCGTGTGTCAGGATCGTGCCAAATGGAAGTCCATAGTATCTGCCTACCCCTCTGGGTGACAGGCGTGAGTGTTTATGTATGTACGTGGTAAAGCGACGTTACAGCGTATTATAACAGGTACGACGAATGGATCGGCTCGGCCGGGGAAGGACCACGCTCTCACAGAATACCAGCGTAAAATAGCAGCTCAATGCTGCGGTTTTGCATGTTGAGTATAGAGAACCGGAGACCCTTTTTACCGGAAACGAGACATTCCATCGCAGTCCTCAGAGGTGACAACGCACTGGCATTTTGCTTCTTAATTAAGGATATATGTAGATATCTATGAGCCACAGCATCCACTTACCATCAGGTGGACTGTGTGTTCGTTCGTCACCCTTTCTTATATAAAAAAGGAATGTTAGTAGTTGTAAAGCCTATATGCATCCCACTCCTAGGCACAGGCCTCCTCTCATTTCTGAGAAGGTTTTTCACGTCCTCGAAATACATATTTTATAGTTTCTCAAACAAGCAAGTTTCCTCACGATATTTTCCGCCGAGCACGTGGTATATCAGCACTTAAAATTTCAATTAACAATTTCATAGCGGCGGGGATTGAACCCGGGTTGCTCGTCTTATATGAATTTTACAGCGAGCACTTAGCGCCTGAGCTACCAAGGCTCTTAAAAATTCTCAGCTTTCAACAAGTAAGTATGCTATATATTATGAAAATTACGAGGTTTGGTATCTGAACGAATGACAAAATAACAATGTGTGTAATGTTACGAAGTGTATATTATATCTATCTCCCACTTCTTCTCATCATCTAAATCCGTTAACAATCCACTGCTTGGCATGGACCTTCCATAGTAGGGATCATCATCACCACCACCATAACTTTACAGCTTTTAAAGTCTACTTCTGAATATAGGCCTCCCTAATATTTTTATTATTTATACAATAAATGTGACAAACAGCTCACAGTCCACCTGATCGTTAGTGGATGCAGTGGCCCATAGACATCTACATTTATCCTCGATTATGAATCAAAATGCAGATGCATTGTTATCCCTGAGGATTAAGATATAATGCCTAATCATAGTCCCCAGGGGTATGGGATATAAGATCTCAATCGCCATGGCCATGGCATCCACTTACCATCAGGTGGACTTTGTGCTTGTTTTTCACCCCATTCTGTAAAAGTTACTACATAATTATTAAATAAATAATCTAATAATTAAGTAATGAGGAAATACTATAAAAACTAACACGGCTAACACGTACTTCCAAAAATGCAGATGCGTTGTCACCCCTGAGAAATGAGTTTTAATCATAGACTTAGAATATACTGGCGTATAGACGCCCTGACAGCACGAAAACGCGTGACTAATTTTGATTTGTCATTGTGTGCGTTAGCTAGTGATGTACATTTTACTTACAAGGAACATCGAAAAACTATTGTTAAGAAAGCGGTTAAATAATTTAAAAAAATTGTTTAGTGCACGAAATTGAATAACTTCAAAAATTTACTTAATTTTTACCATGATGGTTCTAAAATAATTAAAAAATATTCATATAACATGTTCCTGGGAATAAGTTGAACCTACCTGCCTTCTGTTGGATTTTAATTCAAATGTATAAAATCCCAGGTGACTCTACTGATAAACTTAAAAAAACTATTTTCGAGCTATGATCTTTGGGGAAAAATATTTACGGCCATGGACAGTTTCCTCGGAATTTCTTTTTTAATTTATTGTTAATATAAATAGGTAGATAGCCTCGCGAATTATCCTAGGTAGGAATCGGTGTTCTTTTGCGAGGATTTGTGGTCTATCAAATCTAATGTAATGGCGGGGACGATCTTGAACATGTTCACAAACTGCTGACTTCCCGATACGTCCCGACGCTATTGAAATTAAAAAACATCCTAATTTCAATAGAGAAGATGGATGGGTGCTGCCATCTGCTTGGGATCCTATAACTAATAAAATTAAATCCAAACCCAAGTATACCACTGCTAGACTTCAAGATACTGTAAGCTCATTCTGCGTAGATCGAACCAAAAATTAATATTAAAAAACTGAAGGTAGCCGGGCTATCTATGACATTGGGACGTCAAACACCTCAGTCCCACCCGTGACCATGGGTGCTGTAAAGCACCCGAAACGTCGGGAATTAAAAAGTAAAATTAAACGCGATATAATCCGTAAAAATTAGTTTCATTTAATGTGTAGTCTTCGCGTAAATATAAGAAAACATTATGGTTTGATTATGTTTGATTTTAGATACATAATAAGAGTTATTTTTAGTAATAATGAGAGTGCGTAATATGTAAAACTCGTTATCAAAAGGAAAGTGGGTTAACATTCCACAAGTTAGTGAATTTGCAGCTAATATTAAGCAAATTAAAACTATTTGATAATAAAGGTACTTAAAAATTTGTTACTAATCTTAATATCGTAATTACCAACATGTTTGGCTTTATATTACTGAGTTTTGATAAACAATAAAATCCAATAGGGTTGTCGAGTTCCTTGTCTATAATACTTATCGATGTTCTTTTCTACCCATATCTGTTCACAACTAAGGTCGCCGACAACAGATAATTATCAAATGTTTATTAATTAACACAAAAATTGTAAATTGGCGTCCGAAACAAAACGATTATCTTTGTTCTAAACACTTCACAGACGATTGTTTTATTGGACATGAGAAACGCACAACTTTGAAAAAGTGCAGTATACCCACAATATTTTCTGGTAGTACCAGTACCAGTAGGTATAAAAGTATGACATTATTATTTCGAATGTTTTTTTATTTCTTCTCTCCTTATTTTACCCCAGACACAAGGGCCATAACCAAGTGTAGAAAGGTCGTCTGATGATGACTTTGTGTTTACAAGACGTAAGTTTGTTAAATCTGTATAATTATTATGACCAATTTATTGTATCAAGGGAATAAATTTATATTGGAACTGCATAATTATTAATTTCCTTAGTGAGTTTGCGTGAGTTTAGGTGAGAAATAACTCCTCCCTGAAAGGGTTCCCGCCTTGTCGTGGCGGGGAGAGGTTAGTAGCCGTGGCTTGGTAACCCACGTTGGTAAACGTAGGGCGACTCACATGGCTGACCCGAAGTGAAGGGTTGGCCCAAGGTGGCCACTCTGAGTGGGCTTGTCGAGCCCTTCGATGTGTGTTAATAAGCTGCGGCTAGAGGAGAGTCCTCTCTCTATATCGCTGCAGCCGAGTTGTCGCAAGGGAAGAGGATTGTTGGTATGGTAATGCGGCACTCGACTATCCTCCGCGACTTTGGCAGGACTGTACCACTTGGTGCTTCCGAGTGCTCGTTTCTTCTTGGCTCCATGGCCTCCACATATCGGGCTCAGGAAATCCGGGAGGGAAGTCCTCAACTAAGGAGGGGTCCTCGCTGGTGGGGCCGCGGATATGTTAGAAAGCGTTTCCGTGGCCCTGTCAATGTGTGGCATCATGGGGTTTTAGTGGGTGCAAGTTTCGACATAATCCGTTCTTGCCCCCGCAATGCAGGTATGCGTAGGCTTTTTCTCATTTGAAACCCGGAACAAAATCCGTTCTGTACTTACGAATAAAAACGTAGATAGATCAACGCAGCGTCGATCTTGGTTTTATATGAGTTATATAGCTTGCTTCTAAGACCTAGATATAAATGATACATTTATTTATTGTATGGCACTATATTAATATGATACATAAATAGAATAGACGTTACGTGTACAAACTATTTATACATTTTATTTTAGAAACTGCTTGGAAGCGACCACCTCATTCCCAGGGGTTATTATCAACCATGTATTCATTTATATTATAATAACCCTTTTTATACAGTTTCAGCTTGACAAAACATTTAAACTTGGCAATAGAGAGAGCCTGTACACTTTCCGGGACCTTGTTGTAATAGCGTATACATTGCCCCAAGAATGAATTACTGACTCTGTGGAGTCGAGAAACTGGTTTCACTAGCTTTTGTTTGTTCCTAGTGTTTACAGAGTGTATATCATTTTTTTTTACTAAAACTACCTTTGATTTTGTGTACATAAGAAATAAATATATCAAAGTTAATATATTTATTTCTTTAAATTTATCTCTAAGAGACTCTCTCAGTTTTAGGTTGTAAATAGCTCTAATGGCCCTCTTCTGTAAAACAAAAATAGTTTCTGAATCAGCCGCATTTCCCCATAGCAAAATCCCATAAGACATTAATGTAGGAAAATAACTAAAATAAACTAATCAGGCTGTCTCGACACTAGTGTGACCTCTAATCTTTTTTACAGCATAGGCTGCAGAACTTAGTCTGCTTGCTTTGCTTGTTTGTTTGGATATATGGGGGCCCCACTGAAACTTTGCGTAGAGAGTGATGGCAAGAAAAACAGTGGATTCAACAGGAATCAGTTCTTTCCCATTTAAAAATACATTGGTATTCAGATTTTTAACATTCGATGTTGTAAATTTAATACATTTAGTTTTATTTCCATTTAAATGTAGATTATTAACGTTAAACCAATGCACTAATTTTGATATAGCATTATTCACTTCGTCACATTTAAATGATTGACGTTTAAGTTTAAAATCAAGGAGGTATCATCAGCAAATAATACTATACCATGAATATCCCCTACAAGGAAAGGTAAGTCATTAATATACACCAGAAATAGTAATGGGCCGAGAATCGAGCCCTGAGGGACACCCATTAGTACAGGTGACCCGGAAGAACTTTTACCAGTAATGTCTCATGGTGAACACAGTCAAAGGCCTTGGAAAGGTCACTAAATATACCCAAAGCATTCTCTGAATTCTCCAATGCACAAAAATATGTTTAATAAGCTCAAATGATGAATGTTAACTTAATAATTTAAGTAAGGAAACTTGTAGGAATCAGGTTTTTTTTTTTTATAGGATAGGGTGACAAACGAGCACACAGTCCACCTGGTGGTAAGTGGTTGCTGTGGCCCATAGACATCTACATCTATCCTCGTTTGCGAATCAAAATGCAGATGCGTTGTCACCCGTGAGGACTAAGATGGAATGCCTCTTTTCCAGGTCAAGATTGCTCTGTTTAAAGGCCAATATGTTTATGGTTTATATTATTTGATCTGTCTCTGAAAAGTATAAAGTAATAATAAACCTATTATCATTTTAGCTGCATGAATTTTAAAAACATAATGATCTTAACAGAGTAAAGTGCACCAAGTGTCTGAGTATACAGATGCACTCTCTATTCTCTCAATTTCGGTATGTTAAGAAAATGGTCACTCATTCATGGAAGCCCGCGGCAAGTGCAACTTAATCTCGCAAATAGATCTATTGATCCGCGCAGCTATTACTTAACCACGAGTTCCTCTTCTCTACTACTAACGCTGTAGGCGATGAACCACGGCACAGTGTCGTCGGCCATCAAGCATGAATCGGGCATCGAGCGTCATCATCACCTTTATCATCATCCCCCAAGCAATGCCATAAAGCACGGTCCTGAGCCACCTGCCTCCATCGACTTCCTGCATGTCTTAACAGGTCGTCACTCCATCTAAAGCGGGGACGCCCTACACTTCATCCGCCGGAACGAGGCCGCCACTCGAGAACCTTTTTTCCTCATCGATTGTCGGTTCTTCGAGCTATATTGCCTGCCAATTGCCACTTCAGCTTACTAATCCGTTGGGCTATATCGGTCACTCTGGTTTTACAGCAGATATCCTCATTTCTAAGTTTATCACGCAGAGAAACTCCGAGCATAGCTCGCTGAGCGACCTTGAGCTTCCTCATCCGGCCAGTAGTGAAGGACCACGTCCAGTTCCATAGGTTATCACTGACAACACGCACTGGTTGTACGGTCTCGCTTTCAAGTTTTGAGGTATACCTGACGAGAAGATGTACCGTAATTTCCCGAACGCTGCTCAGCCGAGTTGAATCCGTCGATTGACCTCTTGGTCGAAGTTTTATTTTATTTTTTTATTTATTTATAAGGGTCACCGACAGGTGATACACAAATACTAAAAACAAGAAACAAGCATTGTGAGAAACATGCAATGTGCTCACCCAGTTATAGGTAACCACAGCTAACACAGAGTAATGTTGCGAAAAGTTAATTATCGTACAAAATTTAATAGCACAGTAGCAAAATTGCGTATTTGTGAGAAATTAAAAATGGTTTACATTTATCATCTAAAACTTAGATTCTAAATAAAGTAACATTTTTCTTCTGAAAATATTTAAATTGTCATTGAAAATATCTAAATCGGATGGCCTAGATATATCATTATACAGTCTAAACATTCTGCATAATGCTGAATTAAGACCGAGGTTAGTCCTGTGGTGGGACCATAAACAGCTTGTAGACATTAAATCGTGGTAATCTGCTTGGAGCATTAATGTTAACCATTTCCAGTAATTGAGGACAGTCGATGCCATTATTACACAGTTTGTAGAGGAAGCTCAAATCCAAAAGTTTGCGCCTGTTATATAAGGAAGATATACGGAAATGTTTTAGCTGCTCATCATATGAAGTTAACGAGCGGTGTTGGTTAAATTTCAATGCTAGCATACTAAGGAACCTCCGCTGTACTCGTTCAATTCCACTCTTATGAACCTCATAGAAAGGAGACCAAACTTGAGAACAATATTCAAGGTTGCTCCGAACTAAGCTGTGAAAGAGTAGTAGTAATGTTTGAGTTTGTCTGAACCGTTTGGTGTTTCTACCTAAAAATCCGCACATTTTGGACGCCTTCGTTATAATACTGTTTATATGTGGTACAAAAGACAGTTTACTATCCAACAAAACGCCCAGGTCTCGTATACACTCTACTTGATTGAGTACTGTGTTGCCAATTTTGTATGTAGTTTGGATAGGAGTATGTTTGCGTGTGAACGACATATGATAACACTTTTTAGCATTCAGAATCATATTGTTTTGAGTACACCACTCGATCAATCTATCCAGATCGGCTTGAATAAGCTGGGAGTCTGCTGATGATCTAACAGGTCTAACGAATTTCAAATCGTCAGCAAACAGGTAAACCTCTGTGTTCAAAAAACATTCTGTCACTGAGTTAATCAAAATTAGAAACAAAGGGGCCCTAAATGTGACCCTTGAGGAACACCGAGGTTACCTTAAACGGTTCAGACTGGCTCCATTAACAACTACATAACACTTGCGACGAGTTAAGTAAGATCTAAACCAATCCAAAACAGGGCCACCAATACCACAACTACTTAATTTCGTCAAAAGTATCTCATGGTCAACTTTATCAAATGCCTTGCTAAAATCAGTATAGATAGCATCGACTTGAGAACCCTGATCGACATGCTTGATAATATAATTGGTGAAGGCAATTAAATTAGTAGTGGTAGACCTATTTCTAAGGAAACCATGTTGACGATCAGTAATTTGAAATTTTAGTAAATTGTAAACATATGGGTAGATTAAAACTTCAAAAACTTTAGGAAAAATAGATAAAATGGATATTGGTCTGTAATTTCTAATGTTATTCTTAATACTGTCTTTGTAAATGGGAACAATTTTAGCAATTTTCCAGTAGGTAGGAAATATTCCAGTTTTAAGAGATTCGTTGAAGATATAAGTAAGTGGTAATGATAGTTGCTTAGCACATTGATGTATAAACAACGGCGGTAATCCATCTGGGCCAGGACCTTTATTTAAGTCAAGTCTTTTAACCTCGTGAGAATTAAATTATCCGACAGCATAATAGAACTAAGCGAGGATGAAAATGAGTGGACACCGTCGCGTTTATGGTAACAAACTTGTGGATTTAGACTTTTACTATAAATAGATGAAAAATTTTTCGCAAAGAGTTCACTTATACTTGTTTCATCCGCTCCAGTTTCATGGTCTAATTGCATACGGGATGGTATATTGCTACTATTTTTACGCTTATGCTTTATAAATGTCCAAAAATATTTAGGATTTGAGGTTATACTATGTTCAATGCGTTTGTAATAACTATCATAACACTGTTTCATTAAATTTTTTGTTCTTTGTTTTAGCAAGTCCAGGGCAATTTTATCCATCGGATTATTATATTTCTTAACGCGTTGTCTAATTTTGTGTTTTTCTTTAATACTCCTTATAAGACCTTTAGAAAACCAAATTGGATATTTAATGCTTTTAGGTGTGGTGAGTGGTACATGTTTACTTATAGTAGCACGCAATACATCATAAAAACGAGTAACCATTTCATCAACATTCCTACATAATGCAAATATATTGAGCCAATCAACACTATCCATTCTTTTTAATAGACTCATAGTTAGCTTTGTGGAAATTAGGTCTAGGTTGTAGGGATGGTTGTAAATGATTGATGGAGTGGAAAGTAATTTCAAATACAAGAGGTGGATGAAAAAGATCAATAGCGGTTAATGCTTCGTCGGCTTGACCAACACATACATTACTTTCTGATGAGAATATTAAATCAAGCATTTTCAAGTTTTTGTTTTAATGTAATTGAACTGCTTAAGATTATTCAGGGCCATAAACTCAGAGATCATATAAAAGTATTGGCATTGAGAGTCATTTAAAATAGTAAATAGGTCATTATCATTTTTCAGCCACTCCAAATTAGGAAGGTTAAAATCACCAATTACCAATGAGTGATCAAAATCGGAAAGATTATTATTAATATTATCTACAAACTGTTCATAGTTCCTTGAATTAACGGAAGGTGGTATATAGACCGCACATACGCAAAGTTTTATAAGGTTTTTACCATTTCTGAGATGAACTACAATCCAAAGATCTTCTATTAGCCCAGTGCCTTCGTTTCTATTAATCCTATGTGAGTCGAAATTTCTATTGACGGCAATCATTACACCACCTCAGTCTTCTTTGAAATGATTTAGTCAAGTCTCTGTCTCGTCTATATACAGCATAATTATCGTTAAATAACTCTAAATCGTTAACATTATTTTGTAGCCAAGTTTCCGTTATTACAACAATATCGTATTCATTCATACACATGTTACTATAAAATTCATTAATTTTGTATTTAGGCCTCTACAGTTTTGGTAATAACAATTTAAGGCAGTAGATTTTGTAGGTATACATAAAAAGCAAGATATGAATAAATGAGAAGAAATCTAATCGGTTAAGTATTGTAACGAGGATAAATTTAATAACAATAACAGGAGCTGACCTGACTTTCTCACAAAATGCGGCCACCTTCTTACCCAAACGAACTTGTAGTTCTTTTCTTTGGCCTTAAGTCTGGTAGCCCGATGCAGATCTTTGTTACTTGGAGAGAGATGCTCAGTCACGAATACAGGTTTCTTGTCACCTCAATACCCAAGTGGCTAGAATTAAGTTTGTCCGATTGGTGGTTCTTGTTGAATTTTATGACGGAAGCTAAAAATCCATCACGAATCAGAGGGCTGCGTAACTTGACAATAATTGATCTAGGTCTGGTGGTGGCAGGATTAGCCTTAGCAATTCTAGTGCACATGTGAATATCTTCTTCTTTAAGGTCGAAGGAAACCGTTTTTGCAAGCTGCTTAGTCAGTAGAATCAGATTTTCTGATTTATGTTCAGGTACACATTGTAATTCTAAATTCGAGGCACGAGAGTGCTGTTCTATTTGTGCCACACGATCAGATAATTCCCTATTAGCGATGGTCAAGTCACTACATTCCTTCTGTAACCGACAACATAATTCAGATTTTTTGTTTAAATCAACCTTGATTTCCTCATATTGTGAGTTTATGAAATCCACAGAAGTTTTAAGCGAAAGCAAATCACTTTTTAAGCATGCTATATCAGAAACAGTTTCTCGAAGTTCAGACGCAATCGTTTTCTCAATCAAGACGGTCAACTCCTTCGTTAAAATATTTTTTAGTTCTGACTGTATGATGTCCCTAATCTCGTCGACAGTGGGGTAGAGAGAAGGGGCTTCATGTTCACTTGCGACTGAAGAAGTACCGACCCTGTTGCCTCGTGATCGCTGCGAAATCCAATTAGGTGATGGTTGAGTGCTCTTAAGATTATGCCTTACTGGTGTTTCCGTATTGTCGCCTTTGGGTCTCTTGCTGATACAGCTTGGACAAATCCAAACTGGAGAGGCTCACTAGAAGATTTCCTGTGGTAAATTAGCACAAAGCTCATGACATGTTTGTTTGCAGTAAGCACATTTGCAGAAATTATCGTTTTTTATATCAAGTTTGCAACCCAAGCAGATTTTCGGCATACTAATATATTTTATATGGTATATAAATACAAAAAAAAAAGCAACCTGTTGATCGCTTGCTACGGCGAGTCAGTGACGCAGTAAGTGCAGCGGTGGTTCGTAGAAGTATCGTAGCAAAGTGGGCGGGACTATTTGTGCCGTACTTTGGAAGCTCGTAGCGCTGTAAGGTCGTAGATAACTAGCTCGGCAAAAATCGCGAACAATCGGGAAGTATCGCCTTTCTGCGTACGCACAACAGCTACGACGGGCACGAGTTGATCGTTTTTAGCACGCTTATGTGAGGTAGGTCAAGATTGCAACCAGTAACTAAATATTTTTAAAATGTTTTGCTTCACTGTATCGGACCGCGTTATTAAATTTAAAAACGGCTTTCACTATGTTAACACTCGATTCACTGGCTTTAAAATGGTACTAATTTAGAAAGTAATGGTAAACTTTTGTTAACAATTGCAAAATAAAAATGAAGAGAGATGACTAAACGGTGTTGTCGCAACAAGCGTAATCACTAAAGTTGGACTTACCTAGTCGGTCTATTTGTCCCAGGTAAACATACTCGTCAACAACTTCGAGCTTAGTGCTCCCAACAACTACCGGCACAGGTTTGACATGGACGTTATACATGATCTTTGTTTTGTCCATTTTCATCTTAAGACCTTTCCGTTGGGAGGCACTATTGAGGTCATTGAGCATAGTGCTTAGGTCCTCCAGCGATTCTGCCATAAGGACTATATCTTCGGCAATTCGAAAGTGAGTGATGTACTCGCCGTCGATGTTAATACCGTATCCTTTCCAGTCCAGAATCTTGAAAACGTCTTCCAATGCAGTGTTTTACAGTGCAATTTACCTGTGAAATGTGCAATTATCAGGATTATTTCTATTATTAACACCACAGTCATTCACAGAACAAATAACCATTTTTGAAATAAGTTACTTACTAAAAATAACCACTATTACACTCCAAAAAAATTACAAAATATCTAGGAGCTATTTCTTGCGTGCCGACTTGTGCCGACCTGTCATTCAAAATCGATTACAGAGTCATGAGATTTGGTATCCTTTTCTATCTTGCAATTTTCTCCTCCCTTGCACACTGTGTTGGTCTATACGCCAGTATATTCTAAGTCTATGGTTTTAATTATCTGCTTCTATCACTGCCCCTTACTAAAACTCGTATTATACTTTTATTCCGTTATCTGTTTGTCGTATCGTAGCAGCGTTGGAGTTTACGATACGGCAAACGATGAATGTGTATAGTTATCCACGTTATGAACGTGAATAGTTATCAACGTTATCAACGTGGTAGAGCCATGCTGCAGCTATATTAGTAGTATAGTTGTAGCACGAATGGGTCGGCTCGACCGGGGAAGCACCACGCTCTCACGGAATACCAGCGTAAAATAGCAGCTTAACGCTGCTGTGTTTCGTATGGTGAGTGTAGAGAACCGGAGACCCTTTTTACTGGAAATGAGGCATTCCATCTTAGTCCTTACGGGTGACAACGCATCTGCATATTGATTTGTAATCGAGGATAGATGTAGATGTCTATGGGCTGCAGCAATCACTTACCATCAGGTGGACTGGGTGCTCGCTTGTCACCCTTATCCCATAAAAAAATCATATCACGATACCTTAAAGCACCCACGCGGATCAGACAGAGTTTTTAGCTTATTGTAGAAGAAAGAAATGTACCGGTTAATTGGGATTTGCCATAGTAGTGACGCTTAGCAAGCGAGTCGACAACTGCATTTTTTAATATTTAGAGTTATAATCACGAAGATGCTGCTACCCATTTCCTGTTCCAGTTTCCCTCTGTCTCCACTTATGACACGCACAGAACGATATGGAGTAGTGGATATTCTTACACAGCCACTACACGGTTAGGATAGTGCCGAGATCGGTTTAAAGAGGCTTACCGTACTAGATATAAATATCCAGATCAACGATGGAGAGCAGCGTCAAAGGTGCGAGAAATCTGGAACTGCGGTCGCTAATCCGCTATTCAAACGTGAAATTACAAGCAATTCGGTACATCAGTATTATCTCTTGAAACTAGACCAACGAGGCAGTCAGTACCAGATGCCTAAATCTAGGAAAACTTTGGCAGCAAAATAATCAACTTAATTCTCTTAATAGTGTGCTTTGAATAAATATTGCAATATTATATTTCATATTATTATCTTACATAATAAAGCAACTAAATTGACGAGTAAAGTTTTCATCGATATGATATTTAGATATAGAATAAAATAAAATTACGGTAAGCTAAACATAAATATTGACCCAGTTTCGCTATGATTGTCCGTGAAGGCAGTCGTGCGTAAATAGAGAAAACTTGCTAGGGAGACTTATTCAAGATTTTTCTACAATAATTTTGATCTTTTTAGGTAAGAGTATCTCTCAAAACATCATCAGTCTCAAGGATTTGCCATCGTAATTTAGAAACTACTATTTTTTATTGCAAATTGGCAAAGTTCAATCCGATTTATTATGTAACGTTAACAGAATAGCACTAACAATTAGACTTTTAGCATAAAGTAAAAACTAACGACCACGTAGCGCAGTGGCTCAGCAATTAGTTACGGCGCTGAGGGCCGCGAGTCGAATCCCGCACGGAGCAAGTACCTACAAGTTATTGTTCCGGGTCTGGATGCTTGTACTTGTGCAATTTATGTATGTTAACTGCCTCCATGATACAGGAGAAAAATCTAGTTTGGGTAATGATTTTTATAAAAAAGAAGACAAAAATAATTAAATAATCACAGAGTTAACTTAGTTACTTTATTCTTTTTAGTTCTTTGAAGACGGTACTTTATATTACAAGTTTACTTTTTGACTTTTTTGCGTGGAATAAGCAATACCATTAGCCATCTAATGGCGGCTTAAGAGGATCCACTACCCCATATCATACCGTGGGTGTTGTAAGAGGCTAAGAGCTATTGTTCCGGATCTGGATGTTTGTGCGTTAATAAAACAGTAACATATTTATAAAAAAAAAAACATAAAAATACAGCATTTTGCTCATCGTTAGTTGGAAACAGTAATGGGTAAAAGGTTGGTACTAACCCACATGATCACACGGTGTTTTTACACTAAAGAAAAGTATTTATATTTTCTATAAATTGCTTCGTACGTTGTAAAATCTCAATTCCCACTTCCTTATTTATTATTGAATGGGATTAATAATAAACGAGAGGGGAAATATAATGAAGATCTAATGGTTTTCATAAATCACTGTTACAAACCTCTTTTATGCGTATTGTGTTACGTGGTAGAGCCACGCTGCAGTTATAAATGGCTGCGGTACGAATGGGTCGGCTCGAGCGGAGGATTACGCTCTCACTGAAACTGCAGAATAATGCTGCTGTGTTTCGTATGGTGAGTGTAGAGAACCGAAGATCATTTTAGTGGTCACTAGGCATTCTATTTTAGTCCTCAAGTGTGACGACACATCTACATTTTGATTATTAATCGAGGATAAAATGTAGGTGTAGATCTATCACAGTTTAACGTTTGACGTTTGTAATGTAATGTAAAAATTTATATGAAATGTTAATAAATATAATTTCTTATAAATGTTTGTTTTATTGAGAGTGACACTTACCAATTCTTTTAACTATTATAAGCCAGTGCTTGACTATTGTCCCACCTGATAGTAAGTGGCCATGCAGCCGAGGATGGTAAAGCGCATACTGACTTGACACTCTTGCTTTGAAGACACCTACATTGTAATCCGATGGAAAGACAGATGCTGGCAAGTTATTTCACTCCTTTGCTGTACCCCTTAGGAACGACGAAGTAAAGCTAGAATTACAAGTTCCCAAATGCTTCGGTTAAATTATAACCCATGTATAACACTGCCTGAGGTCTGAGTACAAAAACATATAACTTAATGTTAAAGGAGACGGTCTAAAATTGTATGAAGCGTAGGCCTAGTTTTGTACTAGTAGGGAAATAAATTAAAATAAAAAATTAAACCACTTTTGATCATTCAAATCCACGAATAATTATACACCTAAGTATATTTCATGTAATTCTACAAAGCTTACTTTTTTTTTACTCTTTAGATTTTATTTGGATTACTATTTGGATCTTTGTCCTCAATAACAGTGTAACGCACATAGCTACTTTTCATGCAACAGCTCAAAATTTTTTAAACATTTCAGTCAAATCTCGATAAAAAGTATGAACAACGCATGCATTACTTTGATAAATTATATTGAACTTTTTGATTATAGGCAAAATATAGTCTAGAAACAAAAAGTGGAGCTTTATTTGTTTGTTTTCAAAACTATCATGTAAAAAAGTCGCCAAAAGGTTATGCTCTACGAGATGTTCTTGCTGAAAATACTGCTTAAGTGCATTCCACTGCTCTACTATGCGATTAACACAAGCGTGTAGGGAGAGACAACGTATGTCGTAATGACGTCAAATATTATGATGCTCTGATCCTACAAACGACTGAAATTCTGCAAATTCTTTTTTGCGTTTTCTACTATGACCAATATAATTGTGAACTTCTTCGAGAACATGATCTAAACTTTAGGAAGCTTTTTACAGGCATAACTGACAGCTAATGCTGACGAATGACAAGCACATTTTACAAAGATACAATTAGAATTGATCGACTTAATCTTTGCAACCGCGCTATTATTTCTGCCAAACGTTATATTTGCTGTATCAGCTGCAAATCCTAATATATGTTCAATGCTTAAATTGAATTCTTGCAAACTTTTACACAGTGATTTAAAAAAATTGCAGCAGTTTCACTTGATAGGTTTACAGAACACAAAAATTTGGTTTTCAGTGTATTATCCTGAACGCTATAAAAGTTTATTACAACTGCAAGTAATTTTTCTGTTGTCATGTCTGTGCTTTCATCTATAATTAATGAAAAAGTGGCAGCATTACCGGACAAACTTGACGTATACTTTATATCTGATAATAACTGTTTTTCAAATGATGGCGCCATTACGTCGCAAACTAACTGTGCAGATTTAGTGTGTTTGCATGAAAAACCCTTCGCAATTTCTGAATCATGAAACATTTTTAAATAAAGCGAATAAATCGCTGAGATGATCCATGGTCCAAAATCATATATTATGTACTGCCATCGCTGCACAAAATGTAAGCTCTGCTTTTCTTACTTCTTGAGATATTGGCCCTTGGCTTCGAAATAATTTATTGATCTGAAAACAAACAGTGTTTTATTAATTTTCTAATAAAAAATTAGTAAAACCTATTTCCCAACTTTGGAGACTAGTGGGTCAGTGGGACCTACTAGTCTCCAAATGGCAGTCAATTCGCGTCGCGGTAGTTAAATTTTAAAATTTTGTAAGCGAGCTTTTGGGAGTGTGTGTGTTTAAGTAATTTTATAATATTTAATGTTTATCAAACAGACTTTAAGTTAGCTACAAGCGACGCAATTTGAATAATAAGATAAAATTCCTGTCGATTTTCACGTTAAGAAAGCGCTGCGAGCGTACGGAATACCGCCACTGGCCCGCTGCTCTAGGTATCTTATGCAAGGCAATTAGACATACAAACCGATAACATTATATAATTAACTACAAAAGTAGATATTAGCACAGATAATAATATAATATGTAGGTAGGTACTACGTAAGGTAATTTTATACTGCCAAAAAAACTATCGGACGCAACGCAGCTTCATCCTTTTTCTTTACCTTAGATTGTCCACTGTAGTGTATAAGCTTCTGAGGATGTTTTTTAGACTCTGCATAACTTTTAATTGTTGCGATTCTGCTGAAAAAGTCGTACCACAAGCTTTACACAAGGCATTATCACTATTTTTGTCCTTTGTCAACCATAACGAATACTCAGGATTTTCTTCCCACTCAGGTCTATATTTCTGTTCGTACTTCCACTTCTTAATTTATTTCGACCGTCATTCACCACTACACGCGCATGATGACTCCGAGAAATATAAATAAAGAACAAAAACATCCGTAGTTCCCGTTGTACTCATTGCCGGGAATAATTTCTTAAGTTTCAGTAATTCCCCGCGACGTAGTAAAGCTAAAGCGGTTATTATAAAGCACGATTTGTGGGGAATTCCCGTAAATTATTTGTGTAACTGTTCGAAAGAGACAAAGTTATACAGCTGTGGTAAACACCATACAAATACAACACTAAGTGAACGAATGGAAGTCAGTGTTGCCCAAAAATAGTACCAAAAATATGCTAAAAATTGTCTAAGTGTAAAATTGTACCAAAAAGTACCAGATTCTGAAATTATACCAACAAAAAACTAAATCAGTTTTACGGAGCCCAAATTATACCAATTTAGTACTAAATATACCAAAAACGGTCACACTGACCAGCGCTGTTGTTTCGGTGACAGCATAAGCTGAGTGAGGTCCGTTTGCGTAACCCGCCACAATATACAACATTAGGAACTTTTTTTTAATTTTTTTTACTATAATCTATAAGTATACATACGTTTAAATTGTTACATCCGTCAAATTATTGTTTTCCTTATTATTATTATTTTTTATTTTATTTTGTTATACTATTTTTAATTGATGTGTCTACTTTGTCTCAATGTTAAAATTTAAGTACCTAATGATGTTTGTGGCGTGTTGCAATAAATGTTTCTTTCTTTCTTCTTTCTTTAATTAGATTATGTTTTACTTTCCAAGTTTATCTAGATAATATGTGTCAGCCTAGAAAAAATTATAGTTTTCCTAACCCCGAACAAAGAGCTCAGGTACTAAGCTGTGAACTGAGGGGAATGACCATATGAATTGAAACCATCGTAGTAAAGCTAAAGCTTATCTAGCTCAATATTAGCTAGATACTTATTTTTCTCACTCTGAGTGAAATTTGTCGCTCAGGTACATTTTAATAAAACTAAAGCAAAACGTAAACAACATTCTAATTACGTCTGCGTAATCAAATTGTAGGAAGTAAGACAAAGCATGATTTCAGATACAAAGACTTGGAAGGGAATAAAGGGTACGTAATATAACACCTTCAAGTTCATGTAAAATAATATTTTCCGAAAGTCTTGAGTTGAAGTAACCAGCGGGTAATTCGTAGTTTGTAAGAGTGTTTTCATAGTATTTAAGCTTTGTCTTATAAATAGAAGATTTAATGTTATGATCGTCAGTCATTCACAAGTACAATACCGAATGTAGGCCTCCCTCAAGGAATGCCACAAAACACAGTACTGAGCCACCTGCATTAATCGACGTCCCAGTTCAATAGATAGACGACTCGGTCTCGGCAGCGCTCGGGAGATAATGACACATTTTCTCGCCTCGTATATACCTCAGAACTTTAAGATAAGAATGTACAATTTAGGCGTGTTGCCAGTTTTGTGTTTTGAGTTCACTGCTGGCCACCTAAAACTACGTTGTTGGTTGCAAATAATTTTAGATACTTATATGTGTGTAAATACGTGGCAAGAAATTGAGCATAGTTTTGACTTAGTTTCCGCGTCACTTGAAATGTACGTAGTAAAATTTCGTTTGACCACATAGTGGCGGTGTAAGAATATCATACACTACCATACCATATCGTTCCGTGGGTGTGATAAGTAGTGACAGAGTGAAACAAACCAAGAGTTGAACAGCAGCGATTTCTAAAATCTGCGGTTGCTAAGCCACCTGCCAACCGTGATAACTATGGTAAATATCCCTAAATTGGCTACATACTAAAATAAAACATACCTGGTAGTCTGTTATCGTTTCGAAATGATGTTCCAACCGGAGAAGAAACGGCTTAAGCAGTTTCGCACGTATCCTCTTTTTTGAATTTTTTTAAGGACCAAATATAATATAGGCTCTTATAACGCACTTATGGCAAATTGACAGATTTTTGACGCAGTGGCTTAACAATAAGTTGCATCGCTTAAGGCCACGGGTTCGAATACCGCACGGAACAAGTATGGTCTACAAGTAATTGATCCTGGTCTGGATGTTTCTCCTTGTAAAATTTAAGTATGTAAACTGCCGCGATACAGAAGAAAATACTAGTATGGCAGGTTCCGTTAAAAAAGAAAACAAAAAAATAACTTATGGCAAATATTACCCTATGAAGCAATCTATGGGAGAGGCCTACATTCAGCATTGGACTTGTGATAGGCTAATGAAAAAAAATACTAAGATCCAGAAGAATCGCTAAAAAAAGCGCTAATCTAACTTCTTGATTGCAGCTTCGTAGTCAAATGATGTGAACATTGCGCCACAGAGTATTTAGAAAATGGTATCAAAAAATAATTTAAAAACAATAACATAACTTCTTCGTTACACTATGTCTTAGTACCGACTTCAGAAGTTATTATGAGGAAATTATATTGTTCTTTTTAGTCCTTTAAATTCATTTTCACTTATTATAAAAAAGTTTGACTTTTGACTCCTTTGGGCAGGCAAAGGAATATCACACTATGTAACAACTAAAATGTCGTCTAAACAGTTATAATATTATTAAAAACTTCATTCTTTTTTCTAACCTAAGGGTGGAATTTTTTTATTAGAACAACCCTAATGAAAAGGTCTATTAATTTGAAAAAATAATTATTTATATCAGTTTACAATTAGCGAAGATATCGCGTAACATACAAAAAAAGAGAAATTGAATTGATAATTTTCTCTTTTTTTGAAGTTTGTTAAAAATCAAAATCAAAATTAAATTATCATAGCCAAGTAAGAAAAGTTTTATTGAGACGACATTAAAGAGAATTTCAATAAAAGCTTGTTTTTAGAATGTGTTTTTTTTTACTATTAATTAATTTTTTAGTTATTGCTGCATCATTGTTGGTTTTTGATCGCCATCCGATCTTGAATTTTGCAGCTATATTAGTAGTATAGTTGTAGCACGAATGGGTCGGCTCGACAGGGGAAGGACCACGCTTAACGCTGTTGTGTTTCGTATGGTGATTTTATAGAACCGGAGACCCTTTTTACTGGAAAGAGGCATTCCATCTTAGTACTCACGGCTGACAACGCATCTGCATTTTGATTCGCAAACGAGGATAGATGTAGATATCTATGGGCGTCAGCCACCGCTTACCATCAGATGGACTGTGTGCTCGATTGCCACCCTCATTCTATATTAATTTTTTTTTTTGAGACACGTGTTTCATAATTCACATTGTGATAAAGAAAAGGGAACATTAGCTGTAATTGCGCAAAAAGCGAATTTCAGTGTAGAATCATTTTCGATTGAACCCTTAAATTGATTCCGAATAATTTGATTTAAAAGGATTCGTTGTTTGCGTTTTATAAAGATCTCTTATTTACTCAAATTGATGACTGCGAAGAGCTTTTAAAGGCGGTTGAATATTTAATTTTGCTTTAGAAGCAATTATTTCCAATAATGTATATTGAAATCGAAGGTGGAAAGGAAAAACACTTGAAGCGACACTTTGGTCGAAAATTAGTTATAAACATATTTGAAATCAGCGATTTTTTTTGCGTTGATTGTTTTTACTTTCGTGGCGATCCGACCACTTTGGTGTCGCTTTTAGGCTTAATTTTTTCAGACGCTTAATGAAGTGACAAGGAATTAAAGCAATTTTGGTCCATTTACGGCTTGAAGTACTGACATCATAGTTAGATTGTTATTTAATGTGTTTTGCCTGTTTTGTTTCGGATATTATAGGTTACTTAAATTGTTTTTCTCCGTCATAAGAAATGCTATTTTAAACACTACGGGTGTTGTTGCTTACTCTCTAACCGCCGTCGAGGCACGTCACGTTTCGTCGCATCGCGAACAGTGGCCACAGAGAGTGCGAATTTTAGTAATTGTAAGTACCTGTAAATACGTAAATGTTCGTGTTATAATATAAATCGAAATCCAAAACTAATGTTTCTTTATAACGAAGTGATTACCTTATTAACAATCATGTAGAAACTTGTCACATTCTTAATGATTACCTAGCTATGTATTATAAATTGATCGCGCGATCTTTTGATGAATATGATTCTGTTATTTTGCGAGCTTCATGGTCTCTCTAAGTTGCGAAGGTTTATTTTATTTAAAAAAAAATTATTTTATTTATTTATATATGGGTCGGTACAGACTTACATATTAGGTACATAGGTTATTTATTCGACCGCCTTGATCCCACATAACGCGACGCGTGCGCGCAGCGGCAGTTGGGTAGCATTGAGTAGTTTGTATTGTAATACAGGAAATCCCATGAAACACGCACACCGTCGCGCGAGCAGCTAGGCGTCAGACGTTCTGCTTTTGCTGCGCACAGGCTACGCTCTGAATTTTGTGCTAATGATTGATGCATGTTTTATTATTAGGCTTTACAGTGGGTTCAAATCCTACCGGCTCTGGTGTCAAAATATTTTTCTGTTGCTTGTTGCATTTATTTTTAACCAACTTTAAAAACTTAAAGCCACTACAAAGTAATAAATAATAACCTATACTTATAATTTGAAGTCGGGCGGGGCAAAGTGTAAAAACACTCCGATCAATGAGAAATTAAAATCCAGTGAATCAAAGTATATAACAATTAATTTAATTTCTCGTTGTTCTGTGTGCTTTTACACTTGACCCCGCCCGACTTCTAACAACAAGTGAAAGATTATTACCTATTTATTAAGTTGTAATGGCTTTTAATTTTTGAAATCGGTATTTTCTTTTTAAATAATTTGTCCAATAATATTTGCTTCATAATACGTACATAGGTAATTTGTTTTATTCCAGCGGTGAGTCATACTAGTAAGTCACCACCTATTGATCGGTAAAGCAAAACTGATCAGCCATTCAACAACAATGACCTCCAAAACGAAAGTGTAGCTGAAATCGGTGCGTATTGTATGTAAATAAAATTAAAGTTTGATACCAAAAAACATTTTTGACAGTTTTTTTTTTTATTTCAGCTGAGGAGTTGTGCGACAATATCAGTCTTACAATCATGACATCAGATGTAGCTATACACGACGACGACCAAGTTTTGAAATCATCACTCGAAAACCATTTTTGAGAAACTAATGTTGCAGAGGACATTAATGTGCTTCAAGATAATAGGAACCAGGCCAAAAAGCGTCAAGAGCGGCCTAAAGTAAATCGAAAAAGTTACTGTGAATTTATATCTGACAATGAAGATCCTTTTTACTGACGGTGGTTCAAGTTCATGGCAAGGCAGCAGTGATTCAGGCAAATCTGAAAAAGCCACAAACAAGAAAATAACTAAAATAAAAAAGAAACTTTCTAAGAAAAATGTTGGCAAATCTTCAGAGACAAATGACATAGAAATAGTCGGAGAAAAAGAACACAGAAAAAAAAACAAAATACCAAGAAGAAAACGAAGGAGGCTAAACAAAAAGGAGAATAGTATATTAAATCTAACGGATCTATACACAAACTGAGAGAAATGAAACCAAACCCGTGCACCGTAAAAAATGTGGTAATGACTGTCAATTCATATCTGATTGAATCCATATAATCCATAACTGATGAGAGAAGGTTTTTATAGAATAAGGGTGACAAACGAGCACACAGTCCACCTGATGGTAAGTGGTTACTGTGGCCCATAGACATCTACATCTATCTTCGTTTGCGAATTTAAATGCAGATGCGTTGTCAGCCGTGAGGACTAAGATAGAATGCCTCTTTTCCAGTAAAACACTTTTGGAGCTTGACAAGTGAAAGACAACGAGATTGGTTTGTTCATATGAGTCGAAGAACGGATATTAAGAGAAAACGCAATAAAGATAGCGGACGACGGATCTATCCGTTTGAGTGTTACATAAATCATAATGAAGACAGGCGAAAAGTATGCCAACAGTTTTTATTGAATACCTTAGATGTCACACAAACTTATGTCTACTATACTCTGATAAATGCGTCCCAAGGAAGCTCAAAAGATGATCTCAGGGGCAAAATTATACCTGCCGACAAAACCAAGGAAGATACTTGTCAAAGCGTCATTAATTATAAAAAAATTACCAGAGCTACCTTCACATTATTGCCAAAAGGATAGTACAAAACTTTACTTACCCGTTGAATTTAAAAACCACAAAAAATTTATATCGCATTTACAAGGATCAGAAAACTTCAGAAGGTGTCGACGTGGTCAGTGAGAAAATCTTTTTAAACATTTTCAAGAGTGAATTTAATATCGGATTTCACGTTATCAAAAGAGATAAATGCATAAAATGTATGAAATTTGATGCTTTAAATACTGAAGAAAGTAAAGCGCAGAAAAAAGAACATCTGAAAGAAAAAGAAGCCAGCAAAGAGAGGTACAGTCAACATCGGGAACTCGCTCTAAAGCGCAATGATGTAGTATGTGCGTCATTCGACCTGCAAAAGGTTTTAAATACTCCACATGGTGAGAGTATGCTCTTGTACTATTCACGAAAATATGCCTTGTACAATCTTTGCTTTTATGAAAATGGTACAAGAGACGGTTTCTGTTACATATGGGGAGAATCTGAAGGTAAGAGAGGACGCAAAGAAATAAGTTCTATTATCCAGAAATACATACAGTTGGTGGACACACGTGGCACAGTTAAACATCTAATACTGTATTCGAATTCCTGTCCTGGTCAAAACAAAAATAGAATTGTACTGGCCGCCGTTCATAATGCACTGAAACACTGTGAAAACCTTACAAGTATTCAAATGAACTACTTGCTCCCAGGACATACAGAGATGTCTGTGGCTCAATGTCATTGCAGGGTCGGTGAAAACTACAATTGTATGGGCGCCTTCTCAATGGGTTACAGTTTGTCAGTTACCTAGAAAAGAACCTAGGCCATATAACTTTCACTATTTAGATCATACCGACTTTCAAGGGTATGGTGGATTTTCCGATAAATACTTTTGAGGAAACTTGACAGGAAAGATAAGCAAATTGAGGATTGTCACTTTCAAAAAATCAAATATCAACGTCATGGCAGTTAAATACTTTGTTACCTGATGCTGAAAAAGAAATTATACCTACTCGTATAAACGGAGCTCCAACTTCACAAATTGTAAAACAGCTTTACGAGAAGTCTTTACCTATAACCCAGAAGAAATATGAAGATTTGACAAAACTTTGTGAAAGTTTTGCTATACCAAGACTGTTCTACAACGAATATGTTACTTTTCCTCACGTCGTTAGTGTTGATACGTTAGCAGAAACTGATATTGAGGATGTTAATTGATTTAAAATACAAGGAGCAACGTCAAACCTTAAATTATGATAGTATGTTTTTTTTTTTTTTTTATAGAATAAGGGTGACAAACGAGCACACAGTCCACCTGATGGAAGTGGTTGCTGTGGCCCATAGACATCTACATCTATCTTCGTTTGCGAATTTAAATGCAGATGCGTTGTCAGCCGTGAGGACTAAGGTAGAATGCCTCTTTTCCAGTAAAAAGGGTCTCCGGTTCTCTACACTCACCATACGAAACACAGCAGCATTAAGCTGCTATTTTACGCTGGTATTCTGTGAGAGCGTGGTCCTTCCCCGGTCGAGCCGACCCATTCGTGCTACAACTATACTATTAATATAACTGCAGCATGGCTCTACCACGGTATGTGATTTTAATGTTCCTATTAATCATTTAATTATGCTTAATTGTTTTGTTTTGAAGATTTTACTTATAGTGCCAACAATGTCGATTAAGTCATAAGACTGAAATAGGTACCTAGTGATTGGAAATATTTTGATACAGAATTTATATTTGTTAATAGTTCAAAGTACGTTTGCAATACAGAAGCAAATGCCTAATTGTTTTGTTTTGATAATCTTACTTAGGTATACTTAGTGTTAGCAATGTTGACTAAGTCATAAGACTGAAACAGGTAGTGATTTTAAATATTTTGATACAGAATTTATGGTTGTTAAAGTCTCTAATAATGAAAGTTAGGTTTATAAGTTCAATGTACGATTGCAATACAGAAGCGGTACGCTGTGTTGGTCGTTTATAACATTGTTTGATCGCTCATGAAGATAGTAATGATAGAAAATCGCTGGTGGTAAACTATTCCACAAGGAAGTGTGTGAGGAAGAAAACATCTTCTAAATCGCACAGTGGTGGACCGCCAATCATACAGATGGTGTGGGTGGTATCGGGAGTTCTGTCGCGATGTGCCTTCGTGAAATTTGGCGGCTGGGATTAATCCGAACAATTCCTCAGAGCACTCCCCGTGGTAAATGCGAAAGAAAATGCAAATAGATGCAACATCTCTTCGCAGCGCCAATGAATCGAGCTGATCGGAAAGGAATCGGTCGTCGACGATTCGAGCCGCTCTGCGCTGGATGCGGTCAAGTGGAAGGAGCTGGCACTGGGGAGCCCCAGCCTAGAGATGGGAACAGTATTCCATGTGAGGCCGGACCTGCGCCTTGTAAAGTTGCAGGCGTTGTGCCGGCATGAAATACTGTCCCGTTGTGCTGAGCACGCCAAGCTTTTTAGAGTTCAATTTGGCCTTCTCTTCCAAGTGACCACGAAACTGCACGTCACTCGATATGTCGACGCCGAGGATTCCGATACTGGCTGAGGCAACAAGGGGAGTGCCTTGAAACTGAGGAGATACGACAAAGGGGTTCTTTTTAGCGGTAAACGCGCAAACTTGTGTCTTCTGAGGATTAAACTGGACTAGATTTAGTCGCCCCCAATCCGAGACTTTGTTCAGCAAAGACTCGACTTCAAACACAAGTTTGTTCCGGTACTCGGCGACGTTTTCCCGAGAAATATTAGCACGACCGGTGTATAGAGCATCACCAGTGCTGTCATCCGCAATGAATGCTACCGGTTTCCAACATATCATTGATATGCAGAAGAAACAGCGTTTGTGATAGCACGCAGCCTTGTGGAACACCAGCGTTAATAGGCTTGTAGTCGGAGCATGCACGGTCTACAACGACCTTGATGCTCCGATCTGCAAGAAAGCTGGTGATCCAATTGCATAATTTCTCGGGAAGCCTATAGGAAGGGAGCTTCGAAAGAAGCGTTTTGTGCCAAACCCGATCGAAAGCCATGTCCAAACTATCGGCCAATTCCTCCTCCTTGGACTCTACTGCCTCCACCCATCTATGAGTCAGGTACACCAGAAGATCACCAGCTGATCGACCCCGACGAAAACCGTATTGGCGGTCACTAATCAGCTGGTGATCCTCAAGGTACCGCATGAGGTGGCAGTTCATAACGGACTCCATTATTTTGGAGAACAAGGGGGTGATGGCGATAGGCCTGTAGTTGGACGGGTCTTAGCGGTCGCCTTTTTTAGGGATTGGTTGGACAATAGCTGTCTTCCATGATTTCGTGACTACTTTATTTTCTCTTTTGCGGCGTGGGCCAGTGAGTCGTTCTCCCTGTGCAGAGATGGTAGTGATGGCTTACAGAAATTCCCTTGGACAGCCTTGGCGAGAGACCAGAATGCACGGGTTCCCGAAGGAAGGCGAACTAGTTTCTCGCCAATTCTGCCCATGTGCTCTGACTTTGCCTTGGCAATAACTCTTTTGAAGGACCTGGAGGCGAAGTTATACTTCTTTTTAAGCATGGTGGTGTTTACTTCCCGAGCCGCCGAAGCCTCAGCCCAGGCCTGATAGCACTCCTGCTTACTGCGTAATGCAGTCTTACAGGAGCGACCAAACCAAAGCTGAGATCTGCCTCCAATGGGTACCACAGATGATGGAATAAATAGTTCCATTCCCTGTAGCACTACATCAGTGACAGAGTTATAATATGTCTCGCATATAATACATATTATAAAACACACGTGGTAGAGCCACGCTGCAGCTATATTATAGTTGTAGTACGAACGGATCGGACCAGGGGAGGACCTCGCTCTCACAGAATGCCAGCCTAAAATAGCAGCTTAATGCTGCTGTGTTTCGAATGGTGAGTGTAGAGAACCGGGGACCCTTTCGATATTAGATGTCGGGGGTGATAATCCATCTGTATTGTGATTCTTAATTGAGGATAGATGTAGATGTCTATCGGCCACAGCATCGACTTACCATCAGGTGGAATGTGTGCTCGTTTGTCACCCTTATTCTTAAAAAAAAAGATAATTATATCGCCATCTATCGAAAGCCATAAGATTTGTCGGGTATTTCCTAGACGTCACTTTTTACGGCACCCCACGGATCTAATGGTAATAGATTCTATAAGTTATATAGAATAAAAATAAAATATTCCAAAATTAAGTTAAATACGAGGGGAGGTCGAAAAGTTCGCAAAATGACAGGGAAGGATAATGAAATGAAGCATTAAACTATTTTTCCTTTTCAATTTATTCTCCCTTAACCCTAACACATTTATTAGATCTGTCAAATAACTTATTAATACCGTCTAAAAAAAGATTTGTCTTGGGCGTCAAAATAGGCCAAAATTGCCGACTTTACTTCATCATCATCGCCAAATTTTTCCCACACAGTTCTTTCTTCATTTTTGGAAACAAATAATTGTCGCTTGGGGCCAGGCCTGGGCTGTAGGGTGGGTGGCGCAGTTATTCAAAACCGCACCGGTGAATGGCAGCCGTCGCAACATGGCTTGTGTGCATGGGCGCATTGTCGTGCAAAAGGAGCACGCCTAAGCTTTTTTCTTTAAAAGCTTCTTTTAATTGATCTAGTAAATAAGCGTCGTATTATTCAGTTATGGAAACACCACGTTCCTTATAATCAATCATAAGGATACCTTCTTTATCCTAAAAGATCGTCGCCATGATCTTTCCGGCCGATTGAGACACCTTATACTTCTTACGAGGGGGTGTGCCTTTTTTATGCCACTGCATCAACTCCTGCTTTGACTCAGGTTCATAATGGTGAACCTAAGTTTCATCGCCAGTTACAATTTGGCCATAACTTCCTCCCTTTACTCTCCACTGTGGTCCAAAAACTTGCGACAACTTTAGAGACGCTCGTGTTTTTGATGCGCAGAAAGTATTCTCGGAACCCAACTTGCACAGACTTAAGTCATGCCAAGGTGTTGATGTATGTTTAAAATGGTTGTTTCTGATACTCCAGCTAATGCTGCAAGCTGTTTTTTCTTTATCCGGGCATCTTCCTATACAAGTTTTTCAACTTTTTCGATTATTTCTGACGTGGTAGCCTCAATCGGCCGTCCAAGTCGGGGGTCGTCTTCAATGGAGTCACTCCCTTGTTTGAAAAGGGCGTGCCATTTATAAATCATGGTTTTCCCAGGAGCAGAGTCCCCATAAACAGCTGACATCTCTTGAAAAATGCTTTGAAGTGTCTTTCATTGTTTGGTGAGAAACTTAATGACGGTACAATATTCAATTTTCTCCATAGTGGCTAGTATCTTCCCGATTGACTTGTTTACTCGTTGATAACTCAAAAGCAAATGACCCGATTAGGCTGAAACTTGGTTGGTATATATATTAACAATGGGGCATTCAACTAGCGCCTACCTGAGTGAGTAAACTCACCCCGCCAACCCCGTCATTCGGCGAAATTTTGACCTCCCTCGTATAATTTGTGACTTTGAATCCATCTTTTTATTATACAGAAACCACCTTTCGACTACTGTCGTGAACTTTTCACGCGTACACTCTTCATTTCTAGTATTCTTTTTTAAGCTTAAGTAACACAATGACCGAGGTTCAACCGGTGCTTCGAATCTTGAAATTAAGATATTGCCGAAACAAAGTTCGGGTTTGAGCCATCTGTGTTAATAGACTCCTACGTCTTAAAATCCACTATATCTAATGGGAGCCTGCTTTACACTGCGCTTGTTTATACGAGGTTGTCGGAGAAAAAACATTTTTTCCTATCACTGGTAACACGAGGGTAGCTATATAATCGATCACTGGTTTAAATGCAGACATTTACGTCTAGATTCTATCACGTAAAAAAACTCCGGACATACACCTCTCCAATCTCTATAGGTCGCTGGGCGACAATGAGCACTTCGTCATACGAGTACGACCAGCATTGAAGGATCACGTCTCGATTGTATAGTTTTTTTTTAAATTGCATAAGGTTGACAAAGGAGTCATAGTTTACGCGTTGGTTAGTGGAAGAAAGAATAGGAATAGTGCTAATATTTCTAGCAATGTGTCATAATTACTGTATCTGTATCGTAAATACTGTATAGTCATTTGGTTATTGTTGTTGACACCGTATCTTTTACATTCTGCTGACTTAATAAAGTAGCTGTGAAGAGTTTTCAAAATATTTTGTTGCCCTATCTTACACTTTTTTCTAATGGCCAATAGTAAAAAGGTTTTCGTATTCAAGTGCGAAATCGATTTCAGAATGCTGATTTTCGGTACTCGAATAGACGTTAGAGTTAATGAGATATTGATTACATATAATAATAAGATATAAGATTCTTTACTTCAACCACTCGTATAATATGGGTTACACGCAGTTTTTTATATAAATAATCATTATAACTGTTGAATAACTGGATGTAGAAAAAAAAGTTTTACGAGAAAAAGGGGCTTGATGGCGCGGAACACTAATTGTGCAAGTATAACTTACGCTTGACCAATCTTTTCAGAGAGTAATGGGGCGAGATTAGCTGTTCCAGTGCGTGTTGGTGAGCTTTACACATAGTCGTGATATATAATGTTTATTTTTTAAATGTGAACGCAGGAAATAGAGTGAATGGCGCTCCACACGCTGTTATGAAGAGTCAGAATGTGTCAAAAAAGGCACGTTTGGCAATTCATAATGCTGTGTTAGTCCCTACTTTAATGTATGGTAGTGAAAGTTGGGTCTGGCAGAAGAAGCATGAGAGTAGAATAAATGCTGTACAAATGCGGTCATTAAGGAGTTTGCTAGGGCTGAATCTGAATGACAGGGTGAGAAATAGTGTGATAAGAGAAAAGTGTGGTTTGCAAGATGACGTTTTGACCAGGATTAAGAAAGGAATGCTTCGGTGGTTTGGTCATGTAGAAAGAATGAACGAGGACAGAGTGACATAGCAAATTTATGTTGCAGAAGTGAACGGAAGACTCGGAAGGGACGCCCTAGACGAAGGTTTATCGAACAAATTGGCGATATATTGAAAATGGGCCAGATTAGGACTACCCTTAACCGACGAGCGTGTATGCGTAGATATATGGATGTAAAGGAGGCGAGAGAAGTGTGTCAGGATCATGCCAAATGGAAGTCCGTAGTCTCTGCCTACCCCTCTGGGTGACAGGCGTGAGTGTTTATGTTTTTTTAAATTTATATTCTTATTAATTTAAGCTTTCTTGTGTTAAGCTATATTCTTATATTCGTTAATTACAGCTTATTAAAAGTCTACTGCTGTTTATAGGCTGTTTATGGGATAGATGGCCTCATAGGGATCCTCTCCATTTTTTTATAGAAAAGGGTGACAAACGAGCACACAGTCCACCCGATGGTAAATGGTTGTTGTGGCCCATAAACATCTACACTTATCCTCAACTAAGAATCAAAACGCAGATGCGTTGCCACCCCTGAGGACTAAGACTGGAGTTTAAAGTGAAAAGGATCTCCGATTCTTTACACTCACTATACGAAACACAGCAACATTAAGCTGCTACTTCACGCTGGTATTATGTGAGAGCATGGTCCTACCTCGGTGGAGCCGACGCATTAGTGCTACGTGTACGTATAAAAATATAAGTGCTTGGTAGAGCCACGCTGCCCTCTATAGTTGCCACGCTTAGCAGACGGGTTGACAACCGCAGTTTCTCATTATTTTGATGTGTTTTAGCAAGATGCTGCTGCCCATCTCTAGTTTAATTTCCCGCTGTCATCTCTTACGAGACCCACAAGATATGGTGATTGTAGAGAACCGGAGACCCTTTTTACTGGAAACGAGGCATTCCATCTTAGTTCTCAGGGGTAACAACATATCTGCATTTTGATTCGTAATAGAGGATAGATGTAGATGTCTATGGGCCACAGCAACCACTTTTCATCAGGTGGACAGTGTGCTCGTTTGTCACCCTTATCCTATAAAAAAAGGGTAATGCAAAGTTGCCTACAAACTTTCCACTACTGGGCTTTCGCTCATTTCTTGAGGGATTATACGTAGTCCACCGAATTGCACCAGTGCTTATTGTAGGACTTCACATGTCTTCAAAATATTAAAATTCCTTAGACACAGAAATAATTTCTATTTATTTATGTGAAAATGTTGGTAAAGCATAAAATTGTTTTTATATACAAAGCATTTGTTATAACTTTTAATTAGTTTCAGTTAGAACGTGTCACAGCCTCAGAGTCACAGCTAAGTAATAACAGCAATTTGCCAGCCTTGCCTAACTTACAACAGAACAATAGAGACCGCGTGACGAGGTTTCCGATAAGTGAACCGAAACATAACACGGTGTTGTATTTGTGACACAAGATTGTTTCGGTAAATCATACAGAAGAAGACTAGACTAGCCTCCATAATTGAATTTGGATTGCGAGGGTAGATCAAATTTGTTTAGAAAAAAATATAGTACCATTTTAACGTGGTAGCGACACGCTGCGGTTATATTATGAATTCCGCAAAAATAATTCTGGAAGGACGACGCTCTCCGTGTCTAGATTTTTTTGGTTGTTGAGACTTGCCGCCAGGACCGAAATCGGTCTAGCGAACAAAATTTCTATTATAATAATATAATTTAATAAATACAAATAATATGGGTGTAAGAGGCTTGGCCGCTACATTTCTAGACGTTTTTCTCTTTATGCCTTCCTCACACCTAAAATCTAGACACCCTGTTGATGGATGAGGTGAATTAATACGGTAGGTAAATCGGCTTGAGGGCGCTGAACTTTAATTCCATAAACTGATAATCTGACCTCATATAAGCTCCGAATATTTATATAATAAACTTAATGTTTTTGAAAAGGTAATAAGCAGCATCATCACTGCTGATATTTGTCTTCACTAAGCCGCCTCCACAATATGGTGAGTATAGACCACATTTTTATGTCACCATATTAGTAAGACAGACCGTTAAAGAACCGTTTCCTACGTAGGAGAGTCATACTTTAGTTATATTATGGTTGTATCACGAATGGGTCGGCTCGACCGAGGACCTCACAGAATGCTAGCGTAAAATAGCAGCTTAATACTGCTGTGTATCTTATGGTGAATGTAGAGAACCGGAGACTCTTTTCACTGCAAACGGGGCATTTCATCGTAGTCCTCTGGGGTGACAACGCATCTGCATATTGATACCTAACTTTTGATGTTGATGTCTATGAGCATCCACTTACCGCTAACCGCGGGTGCTCGTTTGTTACCCTTATTCTATAAAAAATTATAAAACTCCCGGAATACGGAGAAAAGAAAATCTGATGCTTTTCTTTTGTTTAGTGAATCGCAACACTGATGGCCCGGGTGTTACCGTTACTGTTACAGACTATTAAAATCCGCTGTTGAACATAGGACTCCCCCATAAATTGTCTCATATTATTTACCACAGTTGCCTCGCTTGGCAAGAAAACTGCGGGTGCCACCGCAGTTTTTTTTATTTTTAGTCATTATTAGGAAGACGCTGCTGCCCATCTCCTGATTTGTTTCCCTATGTCGCCTCTTTCAACACCCACAGGATGATATTGAGTAGTGGATATTCTAACACCGCCACTACACGGTAAGCCCGGGTAGAATATATTCAATTTTGTACTCGAACAGGCACTGCACTTCCAAATAATCTCTATTTGTTCTACACGCTTCAATTAAATTTTATATATTGTGAAACATATAACCATTTAAGAATAAGTGGTTAGAGGAGGCCCGTGTACAGCAGTGGGACGTATATATATATAAGCTGTAACTTTACGTTTACTTTTTTACGATAGTTAAAGATAAGGATTTCAATTAGAATTTCTCATAACTTACTTAAGTCCAGGATCTGGGCATTCAAGATATTGTTCAGCAGTTTTTCGCCGGTAAGGCACAAAGGCCCAGAAGCCATGCGAGAAATATACATTTATAGTATGCAAATATGTAATAGAGATACAATAATATAAAAACTCTCAATTATGTAGGTAGGTACATTATGTTGAGAAAGTATTAAGCTTAAAATTTTTATATTATTTCTATGTAGTACGCAGTTGCAACTGCTATTATTTTTAAACAATGGCACTTAAAGTATAATTATATGCTTTAAGTTCCATTAAATAACATGTTTTAATTAATTAGCTTAAAAGTTTATAGAATAGTTCACCCTACTTTCACACACTTATTATACAATTTCATTTATATACTTAATACATAACTTAATAAATAACCTACGATAATCACTTTGCATTAGTAATTTTAGAAAACACTCGTTTATATTAGAGCATAGCCAAGGCGCCGCCGACTGAATTTGTTCAAACCATTACTTACAAAATGGTAAGCAAAATAGAAGAAAATTATGTAATCACCATTTTAAATACAATTAGCAGTAATAGAGAGTGGAAGACAATTACGTATCAAATAGCGTAAATTGTTTCTCCACTCTCAGTGTGTAATAAATTTATGAAAATTGTGTGACTAATGTAAAATGTTTGTGGAAAATTGACAAAATACTCCCGCTGGGGGGTGTACCCTCCAGTGGAAACCAAAAACCAAAAAAAATCAAACAACCACAGGACGCATGACTTTTTCCAAGTAACATAAGACATAACCTAAAAAGGTTCAAATCTAAAGATCTTTTTTTTGACGCCTTCTCAGGACAAAATTCTTTGACATAGTTACTCAAGGACTGACACTTAAAATTTTGAGATATTTTTGATATATGGACGCTACCATTTCTTCTCAACTAATTTTATGTATGAAAATTTGCCATTGTTCTTTCTATTTATACAACTTTCCAACTTATTAAAGTTAAGAATTACTTTAGAATTTGAAATATTTAACTATTAAGCTCCCTTGACGGAAAAAAATCGAAATCTGAACGTATTACTTAAATGTAGTCTTGGTGAGTTTTAATTCTTTCGTTACGGTAGAATCTTTGTCCCTTATTTGATAAAAGAAAGAAAATCAAAACAGTAGACAATGTGAGATTCGTGCAATGGTACCTATTATAAGATTAATTTGAGAAAGATAACAGTATAAGAAAAATAAAATTAAAGTATGAATATATCACATGAGCGTAAGCTATAAGTGACAATAGCCAATATTTTTTCATATGCTTTTATAACCCCTTTAGGAAGTAGTTGATCGCTTATATGAAATGTCTCGTTAACAGTAAAAACGTGCGTGTAACGCAGGTGGCTCAGGAACATAATTTGTGCCGTCCCTAGGAGGAGGCTTACCGGTAAACAATGTGTAGCCCCCCCCCCGTAGTGATAATAAACTACCTTGTAATACATGTACAGACATGCAGGTGAGTCAGGACCGCGTTTTGTGGCTCCGTTGCATTGCTTGGGGTAAGGCCTATGTTCAGCAGTGGACTTGTGAGGTAATGTCATAATAATGCTGATAGTGTTTTTAATAGTGTAAGTTTTATAGTGTAAGTGTGTCAAAGAGCATACAGTGGATGCTGTGGCCTATAGACTTCTACATTTATTAAGATTAAGAATCAAAATGCAGATGCGTTGTCACCCCTGAGGACTAAGACGGAATGCCTCGTTTCTAGTAAAAAGGGTATCCTGGT
Source organism: Parnassius orleans (assembly GCA_029286625.1). NCBI lineage: Eukaryota > Metazoa > Arthropoda > Insecta > Lepidoptera > Papilionidae > Parnassius > Parnassius orleans. The sequence goes on from JAGSMP010000587.1 coordinate 54,551, forward strand.
TCTCTACGTTCACCATACGGAACACAGCAGTATTAACTGCTATTTTACGCTGGTATTCTGTGAGAGCGTGGTCCTACCCCGGTCGAGCCGTCGTGCTACAACCATAATACATCTGCAGCTTGGCTCTACCACGTATATAGTGTGTGTAGTAGTGTTTGAAATTAGTATATATGTAAATATATGTGTGTATATAACATATGTATATACTCACGAAATACTATGGTATAATAATTTATAAATGCGGAAATTGCGTAAACGAACTATAACGTTACTTCCGTGCGAAAATCCGGAACCGGAGACCCTTTTTACTGGTAACGAGGTATTCTATCTCAGTCCTCAGGGATGACACGCGTCTACATTTTGATTGTTTATCAAGGACAGATGTCTGCAGGCATTCACTTAACATCAGGAGCTCATTTGTCATTATTATTATTATATAAAAAAGATCTGAGTTATCCTTAAGTTGCGCGTAAAGGAGTGTTTTGCTGATATTTCAATGAAGCTTTTACGTTTTTGCCACCATAGAGATCCAGGGTAGCTCTACCATGTAAATTAAATGTAAGTTTACGTTAAAATTATAATGATAAAATTATATATTTAAATGGCTTAAACATGATGTTGTGACCAGGATTAAGAAAGGAATGCTTCGGTGGTTTGGTCATGTAGAAAGAATGAATGAGGAAAGAGTGACAAAGCAAATTTATGTGGCAGAGGTGAACGGCAGAGTCGGGAAGGGACGCCCTAGACGAAGGTTTATCGACCAAATTGGCGATATACTGAAAATGGGCCAAATTAGAGTACCTTAACCGACGAGCGTATGCGTAGGTATATGGATGTGGAGGAGGCGAGAGAGGTGTGTCAGGATCGTGCCAAATGGAAGTCCATAATCTCCTTGGCGTAAAAAATTTCGTAGGTAGTGCGGCAGCTATTGGTATAAAGTGTCATGAGGGATTAACCTGGAAAAGGAAGCAGGTTTTCTAGTAAGTAGGATTTTCGTAATGATCATAAATTTCCGTTAGCAGAAATGTAAAAATTTTACCCATTATATGTTAATATAATAAATATTGAAATAATTTATCCTATGACACTCATTTTAACCAAAGTCCTCTAACGATCGAATTTTGTAAATAGCTTTTTTTACTAAGTTCTAGAGGAACGTCTGCCACACATTGCATTGCATTTTCCGTTATCATTACTGTTACAGCCTATTAAAGTCCACTACTGAACATAGGCCTCCCCCATGGATTACCTCATAGGGGGAATATTTGCCATAGTTACCACGCTTGGTAAGAAAGGAAGGAGGCTGCTGCTGTCCATCTCCTGATTTGTTTCCCTCTGTCGGCTTTTACGATACCCACGGAATGATGTGGGGTAGTGTTCATACACCGTCTTCGTTCCGTCGTTCACTACAAGGTGCATTTCCAAGTGTCAGTTATAAGAGCTCTTTCAGGTTCTATCACCGGATTTTAGTCCCGTGTATGTTATAAGACGTGATTAAGGTAAATGTCATATACGTCTTATCGTTACCGAAATGGCGGTATGAAGATCCCGCAAACGCCAAACAACCCAGATAGAGAACGGCGTTAAAGGGTCGCGATGCTGGGTATTGCGATGATTCGCCGGTCAAGCGTGACGATCAAAGGAAATTATCTTTACAACGTGAGAGACGAGTGCCCAGTTGTTCACTTTTACAGAAAGGAAAAATATGTACCTAATTGACTTACTCAATGCCACCTCAACTTGCTGATCCTTCGGCCTTTGTCGGTTTGTACCCGCAGTCTCCTTACCAAGACCTAAGAACTTTTTTAAAATATATATTACTTTGATCACATGATATTATTCTGCTAAGTGAAACGTGGCTCAAATCCAATATATGTAATAGCAAGTTGATAGATTCGTGATATATTTTATATAGTAGTGATCGATTTGTTTTAAATGTAGAAAATATATGAAAAAATAATAATTATTAACAGGATGGTGGAGGGTTATTAATGGCTGTTTCTCGTCGTTTGCGGTCTTCTAGAATGCATAAGTGGGAAAGTCAGTGTGAGAATTAGTGGGTGTCTGAAAATGTAACTTCAATAATATAATTGGGAAGATTGCTATATGCTCTGTGTCTACACAAACCTTGTCTACCTATAAAAGAAAACCAGACAAGGTTCATAAATAATGTGAATGACGTTCTTGATCAAATTGTAAGCACTAACGTACATATCTATTTTATTTTTATTTTTTTGGTCTCACAATATGTTTTTTTTAAATCTTGTACACAATATGTTTTACTTATATCTTATATTGAATAATGTTTTTGCTTATTTTGATTAAGTTATGGAGGGATCTTAAGGGTTTAAAAAGGTTCAACTTGGAGACGAATTTACCTACCCGGTCCACTTTTATCATAACTGGGAATATTGTAACAAAGTTTTCTCGAATGAAATATTATGAACGGCGTTTTGGCTTACAGAATTGTATATGAGGTGATTTATTTCAGAAATTCAATTCTCCCTTTAAGAAAAACAATATAGGACAAATTGCTCGTAATAAAGAATGTACATCAAAACTACAATATGAAACATTTATAACATTTGAATAAAGAAATGTCTTTATAAAGCTCTTTAACTTCTAAGAGATGAATAGGTGTCAACAATTAATTCGTCAATCTTAGCGTTAACGAAACATTGAACTAGAGGATAAATTATTTATACTATATTCACAAGCCACAGACAATAATTTAAGCGGTAAGTCAAGGTTGATATAAGACTGAATTCCACTTTCAGGTGCTGATTTATCACGTGCTCGACAGTGAAAGAAAAGCTCTCAAGGACACCTGTAGGTATTAGTAAAAAATATTTCAAAGACAAGTGAAGTTCGCCAACTGGAGCAGTGCGGTGGTCTAGTTGATTCATAATCAGCTCAGAGATGAGAGGAAGCCTGTGCCCAGCTGTGTGATGTATATATGTATGTATATATATATCTCTAACTTACATAATATTCGATTCTATATTAGTACGTACTGCAAGTCTTTTGGTAGCTTTTAAGAAATATCCATCCATCCAATCCATTACAGCCTATAAAAGTCCACTGCTGAACACAGGCCTCCCTCATAGGGGGCATTTTTCCATAGTTACCACACTTAGCAGGCAGGTTGACAACCGCAGTTTTTTATAATTTTCAGTTGTTATCAGGAAGATGCTGCTACCCATCTTTTGTTTCAGTTACCCTCTATCGCCTTTTAAGACACCCAAAGGACGATATTTTGGCAGTTCTTTCAAATGATTGAAGAGTATAATCAGGCGTTATTTCTGGGGTATATGGGCTATAAGAAAGCCTTCAATTCAATAAAAATTTAGGTGATGCTACAACTCCTTCAGTATATGAAAAAAAGAGTATTGTAAGTAATGACATAAGGAACCGAGACGTGGTCTTTCACTTTAGCTGTACGCGGTTGCTTAAGGCGAGTTCAAGCATAAGAGAGTCATAGTCACTTAGAGAGCTTTGGAGAGGGATATCCCTTAGGTATTGCTTGATGCTTCTTCACTTAGTAAAATCTGTAACGATGATAAGGAATAGGATGGTATGACAACCTGGTGAAATAACCAAAGGGTCGGTGGATTTAGGTAACTCAGGGTCGTGTTTTGCGCCAATTTATGTTAAGCAGTGAACTTGTGATGGTCTGTGAGATGATTATGATAACACTTGGTAAATAATCGGTGATCTTTTTGAAATAAATTTGTATATTAAAGTTGACTTGTAAGCTTGGACTGTTGTTAAGATTATGTAATACCAGTCTAAGCTAATTTTTATAAGAAAATGTAATGTATCAATTTATGTGTTAGACCTGCAACATTTTGTAAATCTAAAACAATGTCATACCTACCTACAAAAAATAGCTTCTTTAATCTAAGCTCATAATACTAGTGATTACATATGAATCTGAGACGTGGTCCATCACTGCTGGCCGTACGATGAAGCTTGAGGTCGCTTAGCGTGCTATGGAGTGGGCTACGCTAGGAGTTTTTCTACGTGATAAACTTAGTAATGAGGATATCTTCAGTAAAACCAGATTTACAGACATGCCCCATTGGATAAGTAAGCTGGAGTGGCAATAGGATGGCCATATGGTTAGGGTAACCGAGAACCGATGGTGAAGAATGGTTCTTGAGTGGCAGCCTTACACCGTCCTGGTAATACATGCAAGAAGTCTACGGTTGAACCTCTTTTTTTGTAGCATTCGTTGGGATGGACTATTTTTAGCGGTTTTATAAAGGGCTTTTATAATAATGAATGTAAGCACCAATAATTATCATATATTACTGGTCAATTTCGACCGTGCATAAAATATGATTGTTTTGTGAAATATGATTAAAAATATGAGTACGACAAATGTGTGCTAATGCACAGTCGCTTATAAAATTAATAAAATTAGAGTTTAAAAAACTAAAATAACTTGCTAGAGAGAATACTAGATTATAGTCATGAAATTTTATTGGTTTTCTTTTTATACAAGAGAGGCCAAACAAGCATGCGGATCAACTGACAGTAAATGACTACCGCCGCTTATAAACAATTGCAACACCAGGGTATTTGCCGGTTGCGGTTGCTTTTAAAAAAGAGTAGATTTTTTTCTTGAAGGTCCTAAGTTATTTGTGGTAGTCGATTCCATAAAGAACTTGTGCGAGAAGGAAAACTTTTGGTAAATAGCACAGTAGTGAATCGCCAATCATCCAGGTGGTATGGATGGTGTCGCAAATTTTGTCGCGGTCTGCGGTGGTGAAATATGGCGGTTGGAATTAGACCGACTTATTTGCTTGACATTACTCGTGTCTCAAATGCAAAGGGATGCAATATCTCCTCGAAGCTCCAGTGATTCAAGTCGATCATAAAGAACTCGGTCGTCTACAATTCGGGCCGTTTATCACTAAATACGGTCAAGTGGCTGGCACTGGGGAGTCTCACCAGAGATGAGAACAGTATACCAATTGTGGCCGAACTTGCGTCTAAATACGTTTGTGAAATTTCTAATTATTCGGACGTGCGGATGTGGATGAAAACCGGATTAAAAATTCCATTACATTCAAACATATATAGATACATACATACACACATTCAGGTCAAGCTAATAAAATCGTGTTAAAAATATCCAAAATTGTTATTTGAAAGTTGGATAATTTTATTAAGGTAACATACAGAGAAGCGGAAAACATTTTAAAACAAATTCACGATATTCGAAAATATTACTGGAAACAAAACAAACGCAACGCTTAAACTTTTATAGACAAGTCAAAACAAAGCTTATAAATCTACAATTTAACGAAGTTTAAAAACATAATGGCCATTTGTTCAGAGCTTAGAACATTTATTTAACCAACATAGGTTGAGATAAAAGTGCTATTTACTGCAAAAATATTTGATTACCTTAATTTTTAATACAACATTTATTATAATTAAATTATAAATAGTAGGCAGTAAAACTCCTTTCCGCCTAGTATAAATTAATTAATAACTAGTGAATGTTGTGTTGTACCCTAAATCGTCCCGTGGGTGTCGTAAGAGGCGACAGAGGGCTGAAACAGGAGATGGGTAGCAGCATCTTTCTGATGACAATTCAAAGTTATAAAAACTGCGGTGGCTAACCCGTCCGCCAAGCGTGGCAACTATGGCAAAATTCCACCAATAAGACAATCTCGGGGGGCCTACGAGTTCGTATATTCAGCAGTGGACTTTGTAGGGTGTTATGTTTGGTTGGATGGTTAGACTAATTTTCTGCCTAGGAGTCCGTCTGGGTAGGTTTCACCCTCTTACCTATGTCTGTGTATGCACTACTGATTCGATCTAAAGCCTACTTTGTTTGTAGCTGGCTGCAGGTGTTAACGGACTGCAGTAGCCACTTAGCATCAGCCGGACTGTAAGTTTGTTTGCCACTTCAGTTTTATATAAAAAAGAAATGATTCGTTACTATTCCATTAATAGAGTCGTGTAGTCATTTTACCCTGGTATACTTTTTTAAAGATAAAGATATATTTATTTGCAAAAACATGTGTAGATAATAATACATTTGATGTTTATTATTGGTCTGAAAATTATAATTTTGGATCAACATGTTTGATTATAGTTGGTGTACAAATATGAAAAAATAAAAAAAAGAATAGCTGTAACAGATGATTAATAAGTTATGACAAAAGATATGATATCTTCTAATTAATGTATCACAACATGAAATAATTTAATGTAATAAATGACAATTATATTTCCTATCAAAAATAATTATACAATGGCATTAACAATAAAATGATATTATCAATATATATAAATATGTATATATGCAGCGTAATTAAATAGGATTATAACATTCAAAAAGATTTGTCATTAAGGAAGTCATTAACATTATAATAGCTTTTTGCAGTCAATATTTTTTAAAATGTTTTCTTAAATAATCATTGAAAATCCTGTTTTCAATTGTTTAATGTCATTTGGAATTTTGTTATATATTAATAGAGCTTTGAATACTACACTTTTACGCAGTAGCGCTGTTTTAGCAAGGTGAGCATATAGTCTATTGTTATCTCGACGATTACGTCTTAGATTGTCTGATAGGCGAGGAAACAAGTGCGGGTTGCTTCTAACAAATAAAGCTATTTCCAATATATATAGTGACGGAAGTATGAGAATTTTGTGTTTGATAAATAATGCCTTACAGCTCTCCGTACTTTGAATACCGAACATGGCGTGTATGCATCGCTTTTGCATTTTAAATACCATATCTGTGTTAGTTGAGTTGGCCCAAAAAATTATGCCATATCTGAGAACAGATTCAACAAGACCATAGTATGCCAAGAAAAGCGCATCAGTGTTGATAGTTGGAGCAAGTTCATAAAGGGCGTATGAAAGATTGCTGATTTTTTTACATAATACGTTAATGTGTTCTTTCCAATTTAATTTACTGTCTATAATTAAGCCAAGAAAACGGGCAGTAGTAACTTCATTTATAGTGTAATTGTCATAAACCAAATTTATATTTAATGGATTTTGTGATCTTTGTCCAAAGTGCATTATATTTGTCTTCGTTAAATTGATTTTTAAATTATTATTGTTTAGCCATAAAATTATAGATTTCAATGCGTTTTTGATGTCAAATTTATAATGATTAATGTCCTTACATGCAATTGTAACAGTACTGTCATCAGCAAATAATGCAATAGGCTGTGTCGTTGCATTTGGCAAGTCGTTAACATATATAATAAATACACAGTGCACAGCCTTGGGGCACGCCATATGATACATAGCGCTTCTTGGACGTGAATCTTCATTTTTGGTTTCAAGATTCACTCTAGTTATTTCTGTTATTTGTTGTCGATTATTTAAGTAGGAACGAATTAAATCTAAGACATTTCCTCTAATACCGTAAGCGTCAAGTTTATTAATAAGTATATTATGGTCTACATAGTCAAATGCCTGTAACATATCGCAGTAAATAGCACAAATCGGAGATCTTTTGTCAACGTGGCATACAATATTTTCAATGAATACATAAATGGCCATATTTATGGTTTTATTTTGTCGACACCCTTTTTGTTCATTGCAGCAAATTTTGTGTTTATCGAGATAAGAATTAATTTCACCATAAAGATATTTTTCAAAAATTTTCGAGAATATTGATAATAATGCTGTGGGTCTATAATTTTCCATTAACTGTTTATTCGCTTTTTTGAATAATGGTTTATAATTGACAATTTAAGGTCTTTTGGAAATATTCCTGTTGATATACATAAGTTAATGATGTGACTCAGATGGTGGCATATATCCTCATTTACTGCTTTAATTATTTTTGTGAAAAACCATCGTAACCTGCACTGTTCGTGTTTTTCAATGTTTTATAATCTTATTTATTTGGTTTGGTGAACTTGGTGCAAGAAACATTGAATTTAATTGGTGTTTAATTGTAGTAGTAACCTTTTTCCCGGCATCCGGAAGGGAGTTGACTTTGTCAATAAAATAATTATTAAACGCGTTAGCTATTTTTTAGGATTATCTATGCAAATTCGATCATTAATTTTTATGTTGACAATAGTTTCTTTAGGTATATTGAATCTTGTTTTGTTTATAATTTACCACGCTGTTTTACTTTTATTATTTGAGATTTTTATTTTATAATTATTTTGTGCACGTTTCGTTAAGGTTATATATTTTTTTAAATAATTTACTATAATTTACATATTTTAATTTGTTCTCTTTAGTTGAATTCAATCTGAATTTCCAAAGCAAATCTTTTTTCTTTCTACTGCAAACCTTGACTCCATGGGATACATATTTTGGATTACTATTGATGTTTATCAAAACTTGTATTTGCGGAAAACAGAGGTCATAAAAAAGTTTGAAATCATCAATGAAATATTGATAGGCTATGGTTGGGTCATTAGCATGGTAAATATTTAAAAAAGATAAACTTTTAATACACATTTTAAAATTTTCAATGTTTTCTGAGCTATAATCACGTTTTCTGGTGCGCCAAAAATTTAATGTCGGTATTTTTTTAACAGGTGCTTTAATTAACTGAGCAGTATGGTCTGATAGACCTAATTCTAAAATTTCGGTTTTACAACCCTTTTTGAAATTGTGTGCGAAATTGTCAATACATGTCCGACTGGCCAGTCTCGTCGGTTCATGTAGTGCTAGCTTAAGATTATAACTTAATAATAAACATTCAAAGTCTAAGGTAACATTATTGCTTTTTAAAACATCTATATTAAAATCACCAGCAATTAAAATATTTTTTAAATTAAGATTGGCAAAATAAGTCAAAAGTTTTTCCAACCACTGGAAGAATGTATACAAGTTATTTTGATTGGGTATTCTATAAAAAAATATAACGACAATTTTAAAATCAATAAGTTCGATTGCACAACACTAAAATACATAGTCAAGACAATATTTGCTAATTTCTGAAAATTCCCTGAATTTATGTTCTTTTTTCAGTAAGATGCATGTTCCTCCTCTTTTGCTGTTGCTTTGGCTGTAAGACGAAGCCAAAATGTAATTTGGTACATTTAGGTTTAGTTCGTGACCTGGCATCATAAAATGCTCAGTTATACATATAGCGTCTATAAATTTGTTAATGTCTTTGAGTTTTTCCAAATTTATACATAATACATCCGACTTGTTAAGTAGTCCTGTAAAACATGTATATATTTTTCAGAGAAAAAACTGAGTGTCAGTTCCTTTTTCGTCAATTTGTAGAGACCTTGTCGAAATATCAGGAATACTATGTTTTATACTATTATTTTTTGTATGTCGATCTGTTCAGATGAGCACAAATCAATTAAAATATTATTCATAATACAATCATATATATTTTTTATTCCGTGTTTATTATTTTTTCCTGTTTTATAAGAAAACATATCTAGTGATAAATCACGGTTGCAGTCAAATAGGTATGCGTATTCATTATTCTGTATGTCAAGATGAAGGAGATTGATAAACATTTCAACTTTAAAATTATATATAGGTGCTCCTGTTATATATTTCGGTACACAAATTATCTTATTAGTGTGGGTTATTTTTTTTTAGCTTTTGTCATATTTATTGTGTTAATTTGACTCCCCTCTGCTTTAATTTCGTTTTCTCCAATACATAAAATACAACAATCATTTTTAAGGTAAAGTCTTTTAATTTGTTTTACTATGTTGAATAAAAGTTCCTTTATAGTACCATTCGGGATTACATAATGGCAGAAATCAAATTAATTTAAAAACACGTATTCAATTATGGATAGGGACACTGTTTTGTTACTGCTTAGAATACATAATTTATTCTTTTGTTTACGATTTGCTACCATAGTTGTCAGCTCTTCATTAAGTTGTTTTTTGTTATTATAAGAAAAGGATGTAGATATTTCTTTTGATTTATTTGCTGTATGCGTATAGACGTAACAAGTTTGAGTTTCTTTGTTATGCATTTGGGACGAGCTTTTGGCGTGTTCTCCTGATGGTTGAGATAGTTCATCATTGTTTTTATTATTGTTTTCAAAAGTTGGCACGTTATTGTTATGCAATGTTTTCCACTTACGTGTTGAAACTGGTGTTATGCTTTTTGTCTCAGGCGTTGAGCATATTTTTTTGTACGCGTTGTTCTTCTTTATTATGTTTTGAAGATCAGATTTGAGACGAAAGTTTTCGCTATTTAGATTCTCAATCTCTTGATGAGCACTCTGTAGTCGAGTCGTAAGTGTTTTAACTTGTTCACTCAGTGAATTAAACTACTTTTACGGATTATATCGCGTTTAATTAACTTATTTTATTAATTCCCGACGTTTCAGGGTGAGATTCCATGGTCACGGGGACTGTCCCCGTGCATCTATAAATGTGTAGTGTTCGCGTAAATATAAGAAATCATTATTGTTCACTCAGATAATTTAGTACGTCACTATTGTCATGTAAGCTATCCGGTATACTTATCACTGTGGAGTCAAATATGGTTTTTTCATTTTTATTTGTCATGTTGGTAAGGTCATTTAATGAACTTGTTCTACAGCTTTGCTATCTGTATCCATTTTATAAAATTTTATACGATTATTATTAGTTATCGTTGTGCCCTCTGTTGAACTCAGCTTGTAATTCTTGCACACGAATATCTATTGCTTTCTGTTAAATGTGGGTCGATAAGTCTCGCGATACTAAGTATGTTAATATAATTTGTTGTCGAAATATTAATCACAAAAAGACTAACGTTGAGGCTCGAATCAACGCTTTTCAATGTACTCGTTCAAATGTAGGCAATAATATTACGATGCAATTTTGGTATGGTTCCTAGCAGTCATGTTTTTTTAAATACAGCAAGTCGGTTATTGTGACCATAACTCTGGAATATTTTCCAAGTTCGGTGCACTGCTATACATAAAATTAATCACTTTTTATGATAATTATTCACTTTTCTGGCACTGCACGCACACTTTTTACTATTAAATGGCAATAATATATTGTTTTGATCACTTCAGCTTAAGGAAATATTACTTTTAAAAGTTTCGTAATTAATACACTTATTTGATAGTGTGAGTGATTATTTATATTTGAAAACACTTCCGCACCCCTATTAATACTTGAGACACTGGATTATATAAGGTTCAGAGTAAATTATTGTCTTTTATAAATTTTTTTAATTAAATAAATTACGGAACTTCTGTAATACTTGTACTAGTCGGACAGCGCCATCTCGGTGTAACAGATCGATGGTAGTTAAAAAGGGAGCAAATAATTTATTTTATTCATTGAATTGACCGTGTAGTGGCGGTGTAAAAATATCCTAGTGGATATTCCCCATATCATCCCGTGGATGTAGTAAGAGGCGACAGTGGGAAATAAATCAGGAGATGGGCACCAGCGTCTTCCTAATAACGACTAAAAATAAAAAAAACTTCGGTTGCCAACCCGCTTGCCAAGCGTGGCAACCCTGGCAAATATCCCCCCTATAAGGCAATCTATGGGGGAGGTCTATGTTCAGCAGTGGAAATTAATAGGCTGTAACGGGAACGGTATACTTTTTAAGCAAATAATTTATTGGACAATACATTTTGTAAACGTTTTTGAATTGATTTTATTTTTTACCGTTAAATTTATTAATTTTACAGTGACCGCGTTTCTCGTACCAATTTCTCGTTCGAAATATAATGCGAGATTGTTACGACAGAATTAAAAAATAAGTAGACTATATTGTCGTATGTAACTAGAAATAATTTAGTATTGATGCAGAGATTGAGAGATTGAAGAGAATTCATCAGCCCATTTCATCCCGTGGGTATCGTAAGAGACAGCTATGGGATATGGGTGCCGCAAAGATCTTATTGGCTTTTTATAGACGGTGGTATAACGATCTTATTTACTTCAGACGTAAAATACTAGTTATGTGAAGAGGACGGCAAAGACCGACGGAAATCAGCGGCAAAAGTGCTCGCATCTGGTACTGCGATCGACAATCCACCTACCAAGCATGTCGATTAACGGGAGAGGTCCATGTCCAACTGGATATTGATAGACTTTTGTGGGAAGACAAACTATTTAATTAGAGTTGGTGACCAAGTGGTTATGAGGGAGAGGTAGCAAAATATTAGAAATAATACACTTAAGATTTGGATGTGGATGAGGATGTAAAGAGGAGGAGTGGATGCGGATGAGGAAAACAAAACCTCGGAAGAAAAAAAGGGAGAAGAAGAATAATTATAACTTTTAACAAAAAGTAAAAACCGACTTCAAATTGCTAAACAAAATTTATTTATTTGCTACCCTTAGCGATGCAATTTTTTCTCCAAATATATATGGGTCCACCCTTGAAGTATTAGTTATTTAAAAAAAAGAATCATCAAAATTGGTTCACAATCTGCGAAGATATCGTGTATTATACATACAAAAAAACATACACTCCAATTGAATACCTCCTTCTTTTTGAAGTCGGTTAAAAAAGAAGGGAATTTCTTCATTTTTGTGACTTCGAGCTGATGAAGCTTGCATCTTAGATAATATTGAGTGTAAAAATTTGCCTGTAGAATAGTTAGCACTTCTGCAGAAATTCCTCTTATTAATGAGGAAGCTCATGGGGGGTATATCGACGGATTCAACTCGGCTGGGCAGCGTTCGGGAGATTACGACCCATCTACTCGTCAGGCATACCTCAAAACCTCAAAACTAAATTATACAACCAGTGCGTGTTACCAGTGATGACATATGGAACTGAGACGTGGTCCTTCACTGCTGGCCGTATGAGGAAGCTCAAGGTCGCTCAGTGAGCTATGGAGAGGGCTATGCTCGGGGTTTTTCTGCGTGATAAATTTAGAAATGAGGATATCCGCAGTAGAACCAGAGTAACCGACATAGCCCAAAGGATTAGTATGCTGAAGTGGCAATAGGCCGGCCATATAGCTCGAAGAACCGACAACCGTTGGGGAAGAAAGGTTCTCGAGTGGCAGCTTCGTACCGGCAGGCGAAGTGTAGGGCGTCCCCCCACTAGATGGAGTGACGACCTGGTAAGACATGCAGGAAGTCAATGGATGCAGGTGGATCGGGACCGTGCTTTGTGACATTCCATGGGGGAGACCTATGTTCAGCAGTGGACTTGTGAAGGGCTGTAATGATGATGATGATGATGAATGAGGAAGCGGAAGAGGAATTTTTGAATATTTTTGACTATGTGTGAATCGCTAAAAATGAGCAACTTCCGCATTACGAAGATAAGAAAGAGGAATCCTCATCAACCCTTTTTTAATAATTGTGCTTAAAATATAATATTGGATTAATATACTTTGACGGATTGGTAGCGCAGTGGTTGCGGGCTGCGGGTTCGAATCTCGCACGAAACTCCTATTTTTTGCATGGCTAAGAAATACTTGTTTTTTACGTAAAACGTCTTAGCGACACCGGAGGAAATTTTATTAATAATTTAACTAAATTTTCATTCATTCATAATAACTTATCAAAGTCCATTGGCTTTACATAGGTAGGCCTCCTCCGTATATTGCCTCATAGGGGAGATATTTGCCATAGTTTCCATGCTTAGAAGGCGGGTTGAAAACCACATTATTATTTTTATTTGTAATCACAAAGATGTTGCTGCCCAACTCCTGTTTCATTTTCTCTGTCATCTCATTCGACACCCACGAAATGGCATTGGTTTATTGACTTTCTTACCCCGCCACTACAATACACTACACACTAGCTAAATGTAAAATATAAATGAAAGAGTTTTTTTTTTTGAAGAATTGAGAATATAATTGTATTTTCACCTATAATAACTATGATGGAATGTAAAAGGTTACTTACTCCTTTTTCCTTTTCATTTTGTCCTTTAGTTACTTATATACATTAAACTTAAAATATATATTCGCATTACGTTCTAAAAGTAAGTTCAGAGACTCTTGCAGTCAACTTCAGAGAAAGAAGGCTATAGGCTGTCACCTCTGAGAAATAAGCTGGAGTGCCTCACAGCCTGTTAATACACTGGCTCTTTATACCATTTAGCGAAAACTAGTTTGTGGAGTATTAATTTGGTATATTTAGCAGGATTTCTTTTTTATAATCATTCGGTCGCTAAAATCCAATTTTTCAATCATCTGTAAAAGCTGATCAAGCTAGGATTTAAACGTGTTAGAGCCACGCTGCAGCTATATTCTGGATGCAGCACGAATTGGTCGGCTTGACCAGGAAAGGACCACAATCTCTTAGAATACCAGCGTAAAATAGCAGCAAAGTGGTGCTATGTTTCGTATGGTGAGCGAAGAGAGCTAGAGATCCTTTTTACTGTTAATTAGGCGTTTCATATTAGTCCTCAAAGGAGGGCAAAAATGCGTTGTGTGTTTTAATAGAGAATAAATATAGCTTTCATGGGCTATATTATTCATTTCGTGCATTGTGTGCTTGTTTGTCACTCACACATAAGATAAAAGTTTAATTTTATAGCAAATAAATGTTACAATCCTTATTTTTAAACCCGTCGAGTCTAAATTTAGTGTAATAAATCAAAAGAATATTTTCTTTTGAGTAAAATTGCTTTGCAATAGCGCCATCTACTTCTTTTTATAGGTTTTGTTAAACAAAAATTGATTGGACTCTCAAGGTGGAACGTAAAATAGACGGTAGATGATTTAAAGACGACTAATTTAATATAGTATTCTATCTTATTTCCTCGCAGGCTAAATCCTATAGATGTATATGTTTGTCTCGTTTTAGTGTCACTTTTCTACCGACTTCAAAAAGGAGACGGTACTCAATTCGACTGTATGTTCTTTTTTTATGTGTGTTTTTTTATGTAACTTTTTTCCGGATGAACCAATTTCTATGATTCTTTTTTGTTTGAAAGCTGTACTTCTTATGTGGTCCCATATAAATTTGATCAAGGTCTGGCCAATAGTTTTTGAGTTATTCTTAATAATTTATATTGAAGTTGTTTGTACAAAAGTTTTAATTTTTAATTATTCGTTTCATCGAGTTTCCAATCACAAATTCTAAAGAAGCTTTCATCTTCAAATTAGTTTTCAAATTTCGTAACGACGCGTTTCAAATTTGACGGTTGAGTAGCGCAGTGGCTAAGCCGGACTGTGGGGTGTAACTTCCACACTTGTTGTTACATAAATAATATAAGATGATATTATGAAGTTGCTATGAAATGATAATTGATATGATTATTAAATGATAAGGAAACGACTGCTTGATATGAATGAGAGAGTATTACGCATAAAAGTGCTGTGCGAGTGCTAATTTAACAAAATTAAATACATAATGTAGGTATTGTGAAATATATAAGTGTCATCTTACATGTTTTATTAAAATAATATTTATATTGCTTTAGGAATTTAGGCCGACAAAATTCTAGTAACGCATCATTTGTTGGCGTGTTGACAAGAAAAAGCAACTTCCACACTCCGACCATTTCGTTCGTTTCTTTTGCGATAAAAAACGCGATCATATTGTATAGGGACGCCATATACAATCTTGTCACTTTTGCTTCGGATAAGAAACGATTACTAGAAATATTTTCCCTTAACGCCTGCAAACATTTGTATATGTCATGTATTATGTATCTTTTTTATGTTTTAAGTGTTTTGTATACATAACATAATGATAGACGAGCTATTAGACCACGTGATGGTTACTGGCTATTGCAACCCATGGACAACTGCAACCCGTTTGGTAAATCAAAATATGGTATTTTTGCGTACTATAATATTCTTGTGTAAAAATATGTACGTAACATAAGTAAGTACTTACGTTATGAAACTATAGTACAATATTATAATATAGCTAGAATTAGCCTAGCTAGAAATGCGCTGTCGCACCTGAGGATGAGGACTAAGATAAAATGCTTCGTTACCCGTGAAAATACCTGTACAGTATAAACTACCATTCTTTTTAACCAATGCTGTCTTGTCAACCAATTGTCTTAACCGACTGAATTTCGAATCCATACGCAGCAGCTCAGTTGCCAGGTAATTTTACCGAGGAACGGGGGTGTAATACTACCAACTTCCTTTCTTACAGAAAAATTCAATAACTGATTTTTGGTTCGACGCGATATTCGAATTCGTGAGGATCAACAGTGATCAACAGTGATCAACAGTCGCACCTACGATCAACGAGGCAGGCTATTATAATATATGGATTTTTTACCGTGTAAAGGTGGCAAAGCATCCATTTCTTTTCCAAAAAATATCTGATATTAGAAAGAATCCAATACGCACCCACTACATAAATAGGTTATGTAACATAAAATGTAAAACATCATTAATGAAAAAGTTTTGGTATTGCCCCACAAATTTATAATAAACTACCTGATTCAATAAAAATATGACCTTATTTAAATTTAAAAGGTGCTGAATGACTTATTAATAGACAAATGTTACTATAAAATTGATGAGTTCTTGAATGACAATTTTGACTAGTTACATTTATTGAATATTATTATTTTTGTTATTGTAATCAATTTAATTTTATAAATGTAGAATTTTCATTAGTATTCCAATTTCAATTATTTCTATTCTATTTTATCTTATGACATGATTTTTCAAAAGAACACTCAATTATATTTGTATGTCTTTAAGACAAAACATATATTGTATTTGCACACCTCATAAGGTAATAATACAGTGTACATATTATAATTTTCTGTAACACCTTTAATACCTGTGTTATGCAAATAAATGAAATTGAAATGAAATTGAAATTGAAATTGAAATTGAAAGGGATCTTAGTTCATGCAGCCATGAACGTGATCAAAATACATTTATTTCATTGGTATTTTTGGCAACATCCACATATGATATTATATTATATAAAATACAGATGCACAAATAAAACAAGTATTGCAAGCACTAGTCAAGTGCGAAAATACACTGTGTACGAGAGTTCTGCACTTACAAATAATAATCAAGATTTTGTACAGACTTTACAAAACAACGGTTCGGTATCGAGTGAAGTTGAATATGTAAATTAAAAGTATACATTTTCACATTAAACTACGAGAACGGACTCTCAAAAATTATTGGACACTCAATTTTAATATATCATCTGTATATATATGTTGGATAATCAATGATAGAATACCTGAAATCTAACCGATAGACCACAGAATCTGGGGCTCTGGGGATCGCTTATTCTATAGCACTCAGAAGTTTAAAATGTTTGTTTTAATAAAACATGATAATATGTATTACTACTTTTAAAAATTGGCAAATTTGGAGCTTATTTCAGTTATGGCCTTATATTTTGTGGAAATTACTTAAAATAATAGTAAATTTATTAACACTATTGAATAAGTTTTTCTTTAATTATATTTTATTTTGTCGATACTTTAAAAGGTTTAAGTTATTTAATTTTAACCCTAATAAGCTACTTATTACAAAAACATGGTTATCAGGCAATTCTTTACCAAAATACTTTTTAACTAGACGACACGCGCAAAATATTATTCAACAATATAAAGTAAAACATCTGCACAAGCAGCTTATATTCGACGCGAGACGGATCGCAAATTTAATATTTATGATAAAAATTAAAAAATTACTAAGCTAACAATGGCTATATTTTTAATGGGGTGTGTTTTAAAATACAATAAATTTTTTACGTTTTGCTTTTAAAATACTATAATCAGCATTTGCGTTAAAAATACTTTTGTCAGTTCTAAAGATCTGTATTAAAATCATATTTACTATTAGTTGACTTGATTGTTCAAGTGAACAGTGAATTTTTTTATGTATTTGTCAACTTGAAGTGTTTCTGTGTATTTTTATGTATTATATTTTATGTATTTGTCTATTAGTATGGGTCTACTTGAAGATATTTCAATAAATTACGGAATAAGTAGAACCTTTGTACGAACTCAGTGTATGATTGTTTCTGTGTCTTATTGTGTATACATAAATAAATTAAAAAATCATATATAACAAAACATATACACTTAGTGCAGTTATATTTAACGTGGAATAAGGCTGTAATTTGATTAACAATTTCTTATTTATAAATATGAGTTTGCTTATGTTGGCTACCAAATCCAAATTATACAATATCAAGGACAATATAATCTAAATGTTAAATATTTTCAGAATATGAAAATCAATTGTATTTTTTAGAGTAAACAAGTATACATAATTGGATAAAAACAATGTCAGCTTTTTCAGAAGTTCGTTAAGGTCATCAAGACAAGACACTACTCAGATTTGACATTGCTATTATAAAGATTATAGATTAAGCATTTAAAAATGTGCCCAAATTTTTTGAATAAAAGACGCTGACTATTCATTTGCTCAGACATTAAGCGATCAAAATATTCAGCTTATTTTGGCGAATTGCTGTTACACAGTATTCACTCGGCATTTCTGTATTTCTGAGGAAGGTGGGCACCGAACATTGCTCCAACGAAAATGTAAGTCGTATTAAAGGACATACTTAAAGAAAAAAATATTTTTCCATACATCGCTCTACTTACGGTTGATGCACCAGCTGCGAATAAAAGTTTGTATTTGAAAAAAAAATGTGTCTCGATATTACCAAAAAAATATAGATTTTCGGATTATTACTTTAGTTGCTTTTATAAAACCTTGCTTTTGCCAAATTAAAAACTAATATCAATGTAAAGCGTACTTACCAATGATTGAAACAAAAGCACTACACACAATTTATTCACTCTAAATGGTTGTTTATGACTTAGTAAATGTTACTTGATGCATGGGATTTACGAGCAAAATGACTAAAATGTCACCTATTGAGGAACGCTTATATCTACAGACACAGTGCGTTACAGACAAGTGTCGTGGCAGACACCCACAGACACCGTTTATTTACATCTAGTGTGCCAGAACTGTGTCCTGTCAGACATCGACAGACACCGTCGCGGGCGTCAGACGCGACCGCTCTCAATGGCAGTTATTGTATAGCTTTAGTTCCTACTAAGCACGTTTATTTTGCTGAAAATGTTCAGACATTTCTCTGTGGAAGATTTAGTAATAACTGCATTGTTACTAGAAGAAGAAGACCGGGATAAAACTAAAAAAAGAGCAAAACGCATGGCCGTTCATCCTATGCTCAAGAAGAGAAAATTAGAAGGAGAATATTGGACACCGTTTAAAGAACTTATTGACGATGAAGAAAATTTTTCATATATTTTGTATGAGTCCGTATCAGTTTGAAATTTTACTAAAAAAAATAGAACTGCTGATAACCAAACAAGATACAGTTTTAAAGGAAGCCTTGTCACCAAAAGAAAAAAAAGCAGTATATCTCAGGTAAGATTTATTAGACAATTTCTTTGTATCATAGTGGAATCATTCATTAATATTATTCTAAGCGCTCATATGTCAGTTCCACTGTATCTGGTGGAAAATATCCTTGGGAAAAGTCCTGCATTGTGTCTGGCATAGGAGTATTTTCTGCATAGTTCAAGTTATACGATGATGGTGTGAATATCATAGAATTACTTGTGGATGGCCTGCTCAGAATATCTATTTCCATGCGAGAGACTATTTCAAATATCTTGGCTTTTGCAATAGCCCTGTCTCTTGGCGGAAAAGATCGCAAGGTAGTTGTAATTAATCCGAACAATTTCTCAGAGCACTCCCCGTGGTAAATGCGATAAAATACGCAAAGAGATGCAACATGTCTTCGCAGTGCCAGTGAGTCAAGTCGATCGGAAAGAGTTCGGTCGCCGATGATTCGAAAAGCTCTACGCTGGATGCGATCAAATGGAAGGAGCTGGCACTGGGGAGCCCCAGCCCAGAGATGGGAACAGTATTCCATGTGCGGCCGAACCTGCACCTTGTAAAGTTGCAGGCAGTGTGCCGGCATGAAATACTGCCCCGCTTTGCTGAGCACGCCAAGCTTTTTAGAGGCCAATTTGGCCTTCTCTTCCAAGTGAACACGAAACTGCACGTCACTCGATATGTCGACGCCGAGGATTCCAATACTGGCTGAGGCAACAAGGGGAGTGCCTTGAAACTGTGGAGATACGACGAAGGGTTCTTTTAGCGGTAAACGCGCAAACTTGTGTCTTCCGGGAATTGAACTGGACTAGATTTAGTCGCCTCCAGTCCGTGACTTCGTCCAACAAAGTCTCGACTTCAGACACAAGTTTGTTCCGGTACGCGGCGACGTTTTACCGAGAAATATTGGCATGGCCGGTGTACAGAGCATCACTAGTGCTGTCATCTGCATAGCAATTAATGTTACCGGTTTGCAATATGTCATTGATATGCAGAAGACCTGCGTTGTTGATAGCACGCAGCCTTGTGGAAGAACAGCGTTAATGAGCTTGTAATCGGTGCATGCACCGTCTACTACAACCATGATGCTCCAATCAGCAAGAAAACTGGTGATCCAATTGCACAATTTCTCGGGAAGCCCATAGGAAGGAAGCTTCGTAAGAAGCGCTTTGTGCCAAACCCGATCGAAGGCCTTCGCTATGTCCAAACTAACGGCCAACTCTTGGACTCTACTGCCTCCGCCCATTTATGAGTTAGGTAACATAGAAGATCACCAGCCGAGCGACCACGACGGAAACCATACTGGCGGTCACTAATCAGCTGGTGATCCTCAAGGTACCGCATGAGCTTGCTGTTGATAATGGACTCCATTATTTTAGAGAACACGGAGGTTATGGCAATAGGCCTATAGTTGGACGGATCAGAGCGGTTACCCTTTTTTAGGGATACGAAAGCTGTCTTCCATGATTTTGGGACTACGCCTAGGGAGTAGGAGTACCGGAAAAGACGAGTTAAAACAACTCCGTAGCACACGTCTTCAGCACAATAGTAGGGACGCCATCAGGCCCAGTTGACTTGTTGACGTCCAGGGAGAGGAGTGCTCCGCGCACCGAGCGTTGGGTAAACAGCACATCCTGCATGGAGCATTCACACCGCGGGATAGTCGGCGGTGTGTTCCCCCCGTCATCAAGAGTCGAGTTGGACGCAAAGAGAGAGCCCAACAGATCGGCTTTGTCCTTTGCGGCGTGGGCCAGTGAGTCGTCCTCCTGTGTAGAGATGGGAGAGATGGCTGACAGAAGTTCCCTTGGACAGCCTTGGCGAAATATCAGAATGCACGTATTCCCGAAGGAAGACGAACTAGTTTCTCGCCAATTCTGTCGATGTGCTCTGACGTTGCCTTGAAAATGACACTTTTGAAGAACCTGGAAGCGGAATTATGCTTCTTTTTAATAGCGCTGGTATTTGCATCCCGAGACGTCGATGCGTGAGCCCAGGCCTGGTAGCACTCTTGCTTATGTTAATAAAGAATAAAATGGTATGTTTTGCCGCCACGCTGTCACAGTCTAACTACGCTGTGTTGACCGAGCATTGACCCCGAGTGACTTATGGTTGAAGTTCCGCCGTTCACTGTGGTACAGCGCCGCGGTCTCCGTGCGGGACGCGAGGGTGAAATCGCAAAATTTTCTGGCTCAATACTTATTCTTAAACATTAGGTTAAACTGTGAATATAATCTAGATATGTAAAAAAAATGTCCTGAATGTTCTTACTCATCTATCAGATATTTATAATATTAAAACGAGGATGCAAAGTTTGAATGAAAAATATTGTATTAAGACGCACAGCCAAAAAAGCTAGACGTAGAAATATGAAATTTGGAAAGTAGCTGTATTTTATGACGTAGGCATTCCACTAAGAATGAATTTTGAAAAATTCACCCCGAAAGAGAAATAGCATGTTACAAATTTTATGGAACTTTTCTTTTACGGGGCGAATAACCTGAGACTTACAGAAAGTACACTGTAAATAAAATAAATTAAAACGTTTGTTGAAAGTGTTCAAATTATATTGAGGAAAATTAATTAATGTATTTTTTTTTTCAATTTAAAAATTAATGCTCTTGAGTGATGTTGTGAAATGAGGATACAAATATAGCGAAATTGTGGTAGTTATGGAGAAAAAAAGGAAAAAACTAAGAGACACGTCTTTCAGAAATTTTAAGAATTCTATCCTTAAGGTGGTAAAATTAATGATGAAATATTGTTACACTACTTGTCTACCATATATATCTAACCCCTCTCTCTTCCTTCTTTTATTTATGGATATTGATCTACTGAATGTTAATCTTTCTCTTATTTTTATTTAATTATTTTTCTGGATTGTCGGGAAGAGATTGCTATGTAGAAATAAGACTGCCTTTTGTTTTTCCCTCAATATTTGTTTATTATTGTTATTGTTATATTTCCTTGGTGTACAATAAAGAGTATATTGTATTGTTGGGAATTCTGCCATGTTTCAATAATATCTTTGACAACACTTTTGTTGGATTTTTGGATACTCCGGCCCTAAAATGTAAAAATGTAAACTATTTTGTTACGGTTTTCAATTTATCAATATACTCTTTTTATTCTATTTATTGTACAACTTAAATTTCATATCCACAAAATATTATACAAATATACGAAAAATTATAATTGAAATGTATATAGGATTCCTGCACGTCCAAATGGATGATTAACTTCAGTTTAAAATCGGTTTAGTTTTAAAATCGGTAATAAATTTTTCACGTAATGACATTCCAAGCCTTTTTTTTCTCCTAGCGATTTGAACACTTGTGAAATTTAGAATTCCAAACAGTGGGCTGGAATTCTATTTCATTTATAAATTCCTCTGTATTTAAATCATCCATGATTAGGCAGGTATGCAAAAACGTGCTTAATAAGTACAAATAAACACGATACGTTCACCGCACTAGTGAACGACGACTAAGGCAGACTTTACCTTCTGACTGACTGACCTTACCTTCTAGAATATAATCAAATTTTATCTGTAGTGGAGCTATGCTGTAGCTATATTATAGTTGTAGCACGAATGGGTTCCCTCCACCGGGGAAGAACCATGCTCTCACTTTATACCAGCGTAAAATAGTGTTTCGAATGTTGAGTGTAGAGAACCGGACACCCTTTTTACTGGAAACGAGGCATTCCACCTTATTCCTCAGGGGTGACAACGCATCTGCATTTTGATTCTTAATCGAGGATAGACGTAGATATTTAAGGACCACAACATCAGATGTATTGTATGCTCTTTTACCACCCTTATTAAAAAAAAATCTATTTCATGCTTTAACACTACTTCATTCTACTATATATTTTATTTATTTCATTCACATTTCTCTGCTCTAGAAAAGGATTGTGGTTTGTTATAAGATGATTGGAAAAAGTCGAGGAGCGGTCGAAGTTCTTTTTGCTTTGTGAGCAGGAAATGAAAGTGATATCTCAGAGCCCGGCGATTGCAATTGCAAATAAATAAATCGTCTATTATTCCAGAGGGACTAGAAATTAAATAAATATGACATAAATATTATCGATATACATTTACGAGTAGTTTTTATATAAGTTAGTGTAAATGAAGTCGCACTTTAATTAGATATACTTTTTTAAATTTTATTTATTAAAATATATGTAAGTATATATATGATTTGTAATCAAGAATGCATAATTAATCTACTGTCTCATTTTCTTCTGTCGCCGCTTAGGACACTCACGAGATGAAAGCATCTCTTTCACTGGCGTGTAGTAGCGGCATAAGAAAATTCAGGCGTAAGAAAATTCACTACTCAATATCAACCCGTCGTCAATTCAAAAAGTGTCATGAGAGCTGACAAAGGGAAATGAAACAGGATTATATGGGTAGAAGCATCTATCTATTAAGAATTAGTAGCATCTTTCTATTCATAATTTAAAATGATATAAAATTGCGGTTGCCACACGCCTGCCAATCGCGTCAATGATAAATATCTTTGACCTTTGATTATAATGAATTAGTGGTTGAACAAATGTATGAATACCTGTTATCGATGTCAATATTTCTAAACAACACATCCTTTTCTTCACTTGACGTCGATATTGTTACAAGCAGTGAAAGCAATAGAAAGAGTGCCGCATGTCGCGCTGAATATGTCTTTAGTCAGGAGATGTTCGTGATATTGACATCGGTAAGATCTTGACAAGGCGGACGTTGTATTATTGTTGAAATGTTTAGCAGTAGACTTTTGATATGCTGTAATGTATACATGGTAGAGCCACGCTGCAGCTATATTATGGTTGTAGCACAATGTCTCGGCTTGACTGGGGAAGAATCACGCACTCACAGAACACCAGCGTAAAATAGCAACTTAATGCTGCTATGGTCCGTATGGTGAGTGTAGAGAACCCGAGACCCTTTTATTGGAAATTATGTATTCCATCTTAGTCCTCAAGGGTGACAACGCATCTCTAGCCTTAAAATGTTACTTTTTTTACGACCGCGCGAGACTGTCTCAACAAAAACGATTACTACTGGAAAAACTACTATACCTATATTCAATTTTTTTTATAGAATAAGTGTGACAAACGAGCACACAGTCCACCTGATGGTGTTTCCTGTGGCCCATAGACATCTACATCTATCTTCGTTTGCGAATTAAAATGCAGATGCGTTGTCAGCCTTGAGGATTAAGATAGATGCCTCTTTTCCAGTAAAAAGGGTCTCCGGTTCTCTACACTCACCATACGAAACACAGCAACATTAAGCTGCTATTTTACGCTGGTATTCTGTGAGAGCGTGGTCCTTCCCCACTCGAGCCGACCCATTCGTGCTACAACTACTATAGTTAATATAGCTGCAGCATGGCTCTACCACATTATTCCCAAAAATCTCAAAGAATTCAAAATTTTAATTTGTTTAAAAGAAAATTGGTCAAATTAAAAATAAAGGATGAAATAAAGCTTAAAAATGGGAATATAAAAAAAATCGTATTTATTTTTTATTTCGAGTTTTACAAGAAAAGTACATGATCCCTTTAAAATAATACCAATATCAATAATATGTAATTTACTCAATATAGATAAATATATAATGTTTACTCAATATAAATTTTAATAAATAAATAAATTAAAATAAGTTTTAATAATTTCTAGACACATCTCAACATATATTTTCCTTATAAATGGCTGTCAACGTGTTAATAGTGAAGCATTATTTTATATTTAGCATTTATTTAACACAAAAAATTGATTAAAATACATTTTAAACAACAAACGATGATCGCGTATAGTGATTAAAATTTCGAGCTAAATTATTATATGTAAAAGTTTACAAGGTTACTGTCTAATAGCAAAGACAGTACGAACAAGAGGTATAGGGGCCACAATATCAGTTATTCTCTTTTTTTGAAGGGATTCATTAAACGGTAGGAATATATGGCAGTTTATAATGAGGTTAAGAACATAAAGCTTTCTAACTGTGAGAATTTTACTAATCTGATAAAGGATGTTAGCAGAGAATCTATAAGGTTTAAATACATGACCTTTATAAGAGACCTCTGTGCTCTTTACAGATCTAAAAGTTGGTCTTGGTGGCTCCTCCTCAGATTGGGATGCAATAGAAAATTATCGATTGTACTAAGGCTATGTAAATTTTATTTAATAGAGTGCTAGACATTTCTGACCTTAATGATTTAAATACCCAGATTAACTTTCTAATCAGATTTATAACAGCTTCCAACTGCGAGTGCCAACTAAGCCTTTGATCAACGATGATGCCAAGGTATTTAGTTTCGTTCACCTTATCTATAAGCAGACACTCACACGAGGTATTTTCAAGATTTGGGCAGCTGGTGTAGGGAGCAAAACAGATGTAGTTCGTTTTTTGGATATTTAAAGTTAAAAGATTATCCCTCAGCCATTTCGACACACGAGCTAAGCCCTTTGCAGCCAGATGGTGTACGTAATCACAAGTCTTGGCAGTAAAGACAATAGCGGTATAATCCGCATACGAGAAAATCCTTCCCCCGACGTCCTGTAAGTTACACAATTCATTGATATAAATTAAAAAGAGAGTCGGGCTAAGGACACTCCCTTGTGGGACACCAATTTAAACGGTATCTTTGTCACTAATGAAGCTATCTATTTTTTTGGCTTTGGTTCTGTCACGAAGGTAACTACTAAAAAAGAGAGCACAATCCCCCTGATGCCAATGCTTTCTAACCTGTCTACAAGAATGGAGATAGAAACGGTGTCAAAGGCCTTTTTAAGGTCTAGAAAGACCGTAAGGCATTTGTATCCCTTGTCGACTCTTCCTTAGCTATAATAGAGATCAAATCTAGAATTGTGTTTTGAGTTGATATTCCTTTACGAAACCCGTATTGAAATACTGATAAAATATTGTATTTGTTAAGATAATTAATCAGCCTTTTATTAAGGAGCTTCTCTATTATTTTTGAAATTGAAGTCAAAACAGAGATTGGCCTATAAATATTGACGTCTGATTTATCTCCACTCTTGTAAACAGGGGTTAATATAGATCGCTTGAGAGCACTGAGAAAGACTCCTGTACTAAAACAAAGATTTGCCAACTTACAGATATATGGGACCATAAAGTCTCTGGCATGTTTTAAAAATGCAGTGCTTATACCATCCCAGCCAGGTACACTGCCGGAGTCCAGGCTCATGAGTATGCTGTTAACTTCATTAGGCTCTGTCTCCAGCAGGACAAACAAGAAGGGATTGGGATTGCTGGTCGAGGGGACGTTTGAAATGTGACCATCGGGTCCAGACTGACTTATTATAAGGTCTGCTAAATTAGACCCAATGTTGATAAAGTAATTATTAACATGATTTACTGAGATTTGAGGATGCGATTTTGAATTAAGTAGGTCAGCATTATTCGTTTTTGGTGGTTTACACTGCGTGATCTCATTTATCGTAGACCATAATTTTTTCGGTTGATTAATTGAATTATTAATTTTTTGCCTATTATAATTTTTTCTAAGTTTTTTTATAAGGTTAGAGCAAAAGTCTGATAACGTTTATAGGTTATTTTCAAAATTGTGTTATGGGGTTCCTTACTAAGCTTGATTTGCATGCTATTTCTAAATTTAATGCATTTTAGAGCCCCAAGGGTTATCCATGGCTTTAACATCCTTTTATTGCTTGATACTGTTAAGATATTAGAATTAACTTGAATAGCTGTCTTGATAATGCCTATAAATGAGTTAGCAAAGATTTCCGGATTATTGAAAACATTAAGAAAAGACACATTAGAATCTATGAGGGTTTTATATGCATTTTTAAAAGTCTATAACAGTTTTGTATTTACAAGGGGTAAGATTTTTATATGCATTAGAAAATTTGACCAGGATAAGATTATGAATTATGATCAGTAACTGTAGTGTTTAAGACAACAACAGAAGCAGGGTTGAAATTGGTGTCTAATTTTAACATAACATGGTCTAGGCAGGAGCTTTCCCTAGTAGATAAGGTATGACCAGGCAGGAGATCGTGTAGAGATAAAACATTTAAATAACTGAGTCTAGATATATAATAGAAATAACGTATAAAAATAGAAAAATTATCACATTTTTGATTGAGTTCCTCACACTTTAATAGTCCACAAACAAAAAGGGCGAAATGTCATTTTCACTTTTTTTTCTAAATATTTTGTTACTATTACACAGATAAAATTCACTCTCACAGATGACTTATGTTTGGAAGTACAGATAATATGTATATATAATTTACAGCGAGCATTTAGCCGAGCTTGTTAGCTTAGCTAAGTGCTCGCTAAATTTTACAATACGCGAGCAACCTGGGTGCGATACCTGCCAATGCAATTTGCAATCTGCAATTTAAGTGCTGATTTACCACTTGCTCGACAAAAGACATTGTGCTGAAACTTGCATGTCTGACGAATTAAAAGAATACTTCAAAAAAACTGTTAAGTCGTCAATAGGCATAAGGATATGGCGACGGACAATTCCTTGCCCTAAAACCCTCTCATGAGTTAGAGGAGACCTGTGCCCAACGAAAGAGTAGGACGTATATAAGTTTAAAATTTAATAACTTTACATACATTCATATAAAACACTCAAATATAAAATGTATCTCTTAACATGAAACGTATGAAATTCTGTGCCATCAGAGAAATTCTGTGCATATTTTAACGGCAACTTTATAAAAACTGTTTCTATTTACACCCTTTTTATGACCTTAAACTGTATTTTTCTATGTATGTACTAATTTAAAATATGAAATTTTGCAGACGTTTTATGAACCGATAACAAATACAAGAAATTTATGACTATAACCTAGTTTTTTAATTGGATCATCACAACTAAAGATAAATGCGTGTATATCAGTTGAGGAAACGGCAAAATCTCTATAACTTTTACAACTTCTTACGATACGTAAAATAACAAATAAAACATAAAATTTAATAATAAATTTCCAGTTAATCTAAATATTTTATTATATACAATATTAAAAACTATAATAAAAAAACTAAAACTAGCAACTTAATTGTCATACAGTCTTACTCCCCGCGGCATCGTGCCAAGAACGCTGGCTGCGTTTCCACGCTGAATGTCTATACTTACCCTTTGAGCGAGAAAACAACCAGCCCTCTTATCACCAGCAGCAATGACCAGTCGCGGAAGGAGTTCCCTTAGGAACTTCACCGCACGCGGACCCCACGGACCGATAGTCTCTACAGCAAATGGCACAAATATGTCATCAATAGTCATCTCTCAGAGAATCATATTTGCGCCACTTACTCAGTTCAGCTGCCTCTAATGCCGCCCTGGCTCTATACGAGGTATCCTTGAGATGAGAGGCCGCCAAAGTGTCTACGCAAGTAGCATCCCACACTAGGGCTTTACCTCTCTCCCAAGGTACCAATTTCATACCGTCGGGTCTCCTGCCATCGTCTCCAAATATTCCACAAGGCTCTAAAACCGAGGGAACATTTATAGAGACAAGAGCCCTTCGGATGACATCGTTCAAAGAACCGTGCTGTGAAAACCTACCAGCACTTTTCTTACATGAGAGTCCGTGGAGCCCAAACTTTTCGCCGGGACAGAGCACTCGCCATGTCTGCCCCGCCTCCGTAGCAAAGCACAGGTCTACTTTATTATTTAAAATTATGTTACATAATTCACTGACACTATGCACGGAAGCAAGAAAAGCATTCAATGCAACGCTAGAAAGATTTCTCACACCAAAACCATCAAATTTTATAGGTAAAGTAGCTTGAGTCCAGGCTGTTGTATTTAAAGTTAAATTTAGAATCTTTTCTATAGCTATTTTAAGATTATTATCAATATCTTTTAAAATATCCGAACATTTCCAGACAGGACTCGAGCGGAGTAAGTATTTAAATCTAGGTACAAGTAGACAATATTTTAAAATAGTAAGAGCAATGTGGGGGTTTAATTTATACAATTTATCAACGTGGTTTAAAAACTGATCAAATTTTGTTTTTAAAAGAGGTTTAATAAACTCAAATCAAATCAAACTCAAATCGTTTATTTGCTTTCCAAGTGTACATTCTCTGGGTCTTAAATTAATAATGTGCTTACAACTTAGACGCCCTTTTCAGGCACTGCAAATTTGACGAGGACACTGCTTATATACATAAAATATAAAATATACTTAGAAGCTAGATAAATATAAAAATACATAATGATGTTATTTTTTATCTAAATACTCCTCCACTGAGTAGAAGGGGTTTTGTTTTAAATATTTACTGAGTCTTGATTGAAATTTGGTTAATTCTGATATATTTTTTATTTTCTGTGGTAATTTATTACATACTTTTATTGCCATATAGTAGGGGCTTGTATTTAACATTTTTGTTCGCGACTGTGGTAGGTATAATTTATTTTTGTTACGTGTATTTATGTTATGTGTATCTTTAACCTTTTGAAATACTATACTATCGAAAAAAAAACGGGGCACCTAGCAGGTAAAAACTGTCAGCGATTCCGCACTGACAGTTTTTATTCCTGGAGAAATATGATTGAAATTTTGAAGTAAAGTGTCTCTGGTAGAACTAGATAAATTATTGCCAAAAAATATTTCACATTTATTGCTATTTGGTAAAAATTCGAAAAATATGAGTAAGATCACTGAGGACGTCATCTGCTCTACCTAGCTTCGATTTCAAATTTGAAATAATGGGTTGAATTCCCAACTGAAAAGTGCTGGACCTAGTGGGTCACCTTGCTGAACACCAACAGCAGAATCGATAATATGGTTTTCGTAAAACAATTTAGTATTTTGACTGTAACATTGCCAAACGTAATGATAAATTTCGGGGGTATTGTTAGCCACTTCTTTCGGCAGGGTTACCCAATCGATAGAGTTAAAAGCATTCCAAACAAGAACATCTGCATCAGAGTTAGTTAAAAATGTACGCACTGAATGTACCGCCGCCTCACAGCCACCTCTAGTGTCAAAGCCCAGTTAAGTAGGCTGAAATGTTGTCTTAAAGTTAGAGATTATGTGCCTGCAAGCTAATTTTGAAGTTAAGCGTCGAAATGTGGAACCAACGGCAATAGGACGGATACCGTTATCCTTCTTTTTGAAGGCACATAATCTTGCCCCATATAAGAATGGAATGAAATTTCGATTAATATTACCAGAAAGCATAAAGTTACATAATTTTGTAATGTCATTAAGAAGTACTCCGCCGGCGTCACCGAAGGAAGCGCTTACAAGATCTTTAAGATGTTGAGGCGTAATTCCGTCAATGCCGCCAGCAGTGCCATTCGAAAATGACATATTTGCTTCTAAAGTGTCTTTTTCAGAAATTGGTAAAGGTTGCATAGAAGTCGCGGGAGGCAGCGGTAAACATTGAGAATGATTGACCGAAGGATGCTTCTGACGAAGGCCTTCAAGAGTTTCGACATTACGAGGAGCCAGGATGTCGTCTGAGAATAAAATACGGGATGCATTTTTTTAAGTCGCCATCCATTACTTTCGACTCAACAACATTTTTTAAATCAAATTTAGGACGTGGTCGAGATAAATGAGTATTATTTGGGTAATCGAAATTTTGAAAAGATGTCTCTTTTAGTTGAGACGTAATTGATTTATTTATTGTTTCATCAGAATGAAAATGGGAATACGCGAAAGTAAATATTTTTTCCAAATATTTTCACTATTAGTGTAACAATTTTGAATAGTGCATGAAAATGCTTTAGCAAGTTGCATCCTCGCACTTTAGTTAACCACCAGTTTTTAACCACTGGTACATTACGATAATAATTGTAAATTTGCTCCGAATAAAGGGAAAAATTTGTGTCATTCGAGGAATTACTAATAGAGTTATGAATTTCTACGGTAGGCTGTGAAGCCGAAATACTTTTACTATGGCGTCGTTTATTATGTATCCCCTTTTACCTTTAAACAGCCTACCGTCGGTACAATTTTGACACTGTAGGAAATCCGGCTGTGAATGTAGCGGAGCGAAGATATTCATTAAAACATCTAAACAGATCTACAGCACTTAAAAGTCTTTATATTACATAGCTTCATATTGACTTGAAATGTGCTGTACCTTGCATCTTTCCCTGAAACACAATCATTTATGGCCTAAATAAAAGCATTTTGCTCTATAAATGAAATATTATCACATTACTTCCCTGGATTTATTCCATATTGATAAAAATTGTATGTAGTCGTTATGCTTTGACAGTTGACAACGACGCAGCAGAAATATTTTCCTTTATAAATGAGTATTATATCTGAAATCAAACAATAATTATTATAATAACTGTCTTATATATTTACTGATCTTTCTGTTGAAATTTGTAAGCCAAAATTGGCCTCTAAATAATAAAATAAAATAAGTTAAATATACGTAGCTTTTGACAGTTGAAAAATTTTGACCAAGATTTTGAAAAATCTAAATTGAACAATATGATTTATTGTCAAAATTCTGCTAACAATTAATTTGAACTTTTACGTTTAGGGAATAAATTATATTATTTTGCTACCACATGCGAAAAATTCGAAGTTAAAATAGCACAGAGCGGACCGGCGCGGTGGACGAGGCGATGAGCAGCCTTTTCTATGTTTTTTCTAATTTATTTTCGATTCGGGCTCAGTGTTTACACACAAAGAAGACGACAGCGGGCAGCGGGGGCTGCGGGGAAGCGGCGATGGCGTAGGCCGTGCGCCCGCGTCTATCCCTACATTGACGCCACTTCGATCTCAAGCACAATCGCGAACGCTCATATAAAATAATTAATTATGTAATTGTAACTGCTCAGCGAATAAATCTATTGATTATTATACAGTTCACCTTTATTTACCGGCTCTGATATAATAGTCCTTAGAGCCGCATTCTTTCTATAGTATAGTATAGTGTAGTGTTTATGTTACCCATAGGTCCCAGAAATTTTTTGTGTCAAAAATAAAACACTAGTATATATTTGTTGTATGAGATAATTTAACCATGCCTTTGTCACTGTCAGTTCCAGTATATGTAAAATAAACCTAATGGACCATTTTTTTATAGAATAAGGGTGACAAACGAGCATACAGTCCACCTGATGGAAAATGGATGCTGTGGCCCATAGACATCTACATTTATCCTCAATTAAGAATCAAAATGCAGATGAGCTGTTACCTCTGAGGACTGAGATGGTATGCCTCCTTTCCATTTAAAAAGGTGTCCGGTTCTCTACACTCACCATACGAAACACACTCCTGTTTTAGGTTGGAATTCTGACAGAGGGTGGCTTCTGGGTTCTTGTTTTGAATGGACACGCAACTAGTCTAAATCCATCGATTGCTAAATCAACGCCTCCCATAATTCCAAAATTCGACCAATTGTGTGGAGGAAGATAAAGAGTACGTAAATCAAAGAGTACTCTACAACTACGCTTAGTATTTGTTTGTTACTTGGTTTGTTAGGTGTTTACTTGCATAATTTTTTTATGATTTTTTCCCGTGTAAGGAAGGCAAAGGAATCTTAGTTCATACAGTCATGAACGTGATCAAAATACTTTCATTTCATTGGTAAGAACGTTTCATATAGAAAAAAAAACAAACGTATATGTATACTTTATATAATCTGCTTTAAGGGCAACATCCACACATGATATTATTTTATGTCCACATCTAAGAAACAGAAGATTCGAATAGTATACGTTTCATAACTATACTTTAAAAACCATCACTATAAAAGGTACTTAAATTTACGATGTTCACGAATTAACTAATGATCTCGTCACCAAATTATTACAAAGAATTTTTTTTTATTTTTATATATGTTCGTCATATCTTTTGAAGATACAACGATTGAAGCAACATTTTGAAAGCCCATTTTGGGTATGACAATTTAGACAAACTGCGTTGTGTGATTTATTATACTCCATATTGTATCCCGTATCATTTCTCTTTCCGGGTGCCGAAAGATTTCATTTCAAAATGGAAAGGCTAAATTATAAAGAGAATATATCACAATTTTCTTTTAATTTCTACAGCAAACGACACACGAAAATTTGTACAAATTACATTATAATATCTGTTTTATCATGTGTGATAAAGTCTTTGGCTGGAGTTGGAGGTATTTTATCATTTATATATACATTTTTTGATGAACAGGTCAAAGTTTAACTAATATGCATGCCATCTGATAGAAAGTAGTGCTAATTATAAGGTCCTAAATGCAGGATACTTCAATTTTGTAAAGAAATATTAACTCACCTCATCATTTTATACGTGGTAGAGCCACGCTGCAGCTATATTATGGTTGTAGCACAAATGGGTCGGCTCTACAGGGGAAGAATCACGCTATCACAGAATACCAGCGTAAAATAGCAGATTAATGCTGCTGTGTTTCTTATGGTGAGTATAGAGACCGGAAAACCTCTTTAGTGGAAACAACGCATTCCATCGTAGTCCTCAGGGTGACAACGCATCTGCATTTTGATTCTTAATCGAGAATAAATGTAAATGTCTATGTGCATCCACTTACCATCAGATGGACTGTGTGCGCGTTTGTCACCCTTATTCTACAAAAAACCTAAAGATTGCGATGCAACTGTAAACACTTAAAATTGCAATTAACAATATTATTAGTGCCGGTGGGTATCAAACCCGGGTTACCCGCGTACTGTGAAATTTATGTTGCGGTTTAGTTGCAGCGCTGAGGGCGAAAAAGTTAGAGTCATTGTCGGAAGTCATAATCTACAATCATGTAATCATACATATTTAAATAAATCATATAAGATCTTTCGGGCATATCCTATAGTAACATATTACGACATCCAAGGGACGAAATGGGGTGATGGACTCTTAAAAATCACCAATCTGCATCCTTGTTTTACAATTACTAGTTTAACAATTATTATTATTGTTCTTGGAATATACAAGTTCTTTCGTTTAGGAGGTAAGTAGATCTCCTATAACACGACTGTGTATTATTATTATTATTATATATAATTTATTGTACACCACAATTACAATATAAAAACAGATTACATAGAGTAAATCTTAGGAGGTAGGTACAACAAGGCGGTCTTATCGCTAAAAGGCGATCTCTTACAGACAACCTTAAGATTAGGAGAAAATTGTACTATTGGACAGTGGGAGGTGGTGTATATTATAATAAACTTACATACTCATATCTTTTTTTTATAGAAGATGGGGCAAACGAGCATGTGGCTCACCTGATGGTAAGTGACTACCGCCGCCCATGAACAACCTCAACACCAGGGAAATTGCAAATGCGTTGCCGGCCTTTTAGAAAGGTGTAAGCTCTTTTCTTGAAGGTCCCTAAGTCGTATCGGTCTGGAAAAATCGCTGGTGGTAAACAATTTACAGAAAGTTGTACGAGAAAGAAAACCTAGTAAAACGCACAGTCGTGGACCGCCAAGCATCCAGATGGTGAGGATGTTATCGTGAATTTTGACGTGATGTGCGTTCGTGAAAGGAGACAGTTTATTTTTGTATAGAGAATGGGCCCACCACGAATTTTAGAGAAACTCAATGAAATGTATGTCTATTTATTCCTTATAATCTATAGATTACAAAATTAATATTAGTTTTATCGCATCTTACGGGAATTCTGAGAAAGTAAAATTTAAAATATGAATATCACAATAACCTTAAAACAAACTAAAAGCGATTTTCTAGTAG
This sequence comes from Parnassius orleans, assembly GCA_029286625.1. Lineage (NCBI taxonomy): Eukaryota > Metazoa > Arthropoda > Insecta > Lepidoptera > Papilionidae > Parnassius > Parnassius orleans. Next base: position 89,466 of record JAGSMP010000587.1, read on the forward strand.
TTTTCACCGATATTATGAGTTAGAATAGTGTATATAGAATAGAATAGCTTAATAATTATTAGTATTAAACAAAGCTGTAGGTACATTCAGCAATTATAGATGCTTTAAGATTGATGGAAAATCCTTTTAGCAGTTCCGGCAAAACAGAGTACAGACAAACAAACGTGGTGTGAAGACTATTTTTACAGGTATTAATTGATTAGTGAATACATGTACTTAACAAACACCATTACAGTAATTAAATAAATATGATTAAAGCCAAGATGAATAACGGATAATATGTCTATTTATAATATTGCCTTTAAATGCTATATAGTAAGAAACCTTTTAGAAATGGTTGTATAAGGATAAAACACAAAGTAAAATGGCACTGCATATATTGTTGTAATTATTTCCAAAGCAGTCTATTAATAGTGGAACAGACAGACAGACAGGTGCGGTATCAAGACTTTGTTTGAACATGTTTTGATTGATTAGTAAAGGTGCAGTGTGTAAACTTTGTGTTAAAATATATTAACTGATTAGTTATCATCCCCCAAACACCATTAAAGCCAAAAAGACTAGGTAATATCATGTTTATCTATGTTATTACACACTGATAAATATGAAGTAAGATGTTTTAAACTGGCTGTGTAAGGATAACAAAAATACATGTATAATTTAATTGTATTTATTATTGTCAGTCATTATCATTTCAAAAGATTTTTTCAAAATAACTTGATAATAACATGAATCAGAAGGATATTATCAATGTTGTGAGATATGATATAAGACGGTTGTATTCAATATCCATATACTTACTCGTATTTGTCTCTGCCTACGAGCAGCTCTGCAAGATTTCAGCCTACAAGACATACACATTTATTCTAAGCGATCCACCTAAAAAAAGTTAATGAATATTTTATAAGACTATATATATATACTATACTTCAATGTCAATAACCTACATTTCCATATTCCTGTCAGTATTTTGTTGTCTCTGCCTGTATGTTAAATAAATAAGAAATTATTATAAAATATAAACCATTAATCAGCTCCATATGATCAAATACACAAATAGTAATTATGGATTTACATCAACAATATTTGACTATGTAAAAGTTGTCTGATTTCTTATTTTCACTAGTTTCATGTAGGAGTAAAAGGATATTATTTTTATATTAATTATCTGATAGTAGATGATAAAATAATATTCCTTTCTGCAGAGTTAACAACACAGTCTAAGGATAATAGAAGCATCTGAACAACAAGGATATAACCATTACACAAGTAAAAATGGCTTAACTAAGTTACAATACTTATGCAAACTGTATATTTGCTTCTAGTACAAGTAATAAGTACTTATTTACACATAAATATATATACTATCTATACTGTCTATCTACTAATGCTGGCATAAATTCAGGATCCATGTTTGACACCATTTGGTATTATCGCATCTAATCATCTAAAGTTGCTCCATAATTGTCAAGTTTATGGAGCAACTTTCTGAATACATAAGGTATTTATACCTAAATGCAGTTAAATGAATCGCTCTTCAAAGCCGATGGAGCTACATCAAATAGAGAAATCTTTAAATCCCTCGACCCATAGATTCTAATTTTCTTATAACATACAAAAAAACTTCATTTATGTATTTATTGTATCTATTATTTAATTTAGATTTTACTAATAACAAAAAACTTTAATACTTTGTCACTTTTATTATACTAATAAGGTTCTAAGACCTATGTTTGTCATTTTTTAGGTAATTCATCATAAATTATAGATCTTATTTAGATTTTCCAAAATTCTAGGTGTAAAGTAAACTCTTGTATTACATACATACCTTAGAGAGTAATTGTGTTCTGTGATACATACTCTTATATTAATTAACTAAACTCATTAGTTTTCATTTTCCAATTTCGAATGTCATTGGCAATTTTACCATGCGACCACAAAAAAATAAAAAGGAAAAATAGATATTATCCATATTATGTTAAACACTTGTGCATCGATGAGACGATATTTATTTTATTGTCTTGTAAACAAACAAGTATAAACTTTTTTGCTATTAACTAATTTTGCTAGTTTGCTACCAAAAATTATTTTAAAGTATATAACAATTAACCACAGACTTTATTCTTACAGTAGTGATGCAACTCGAACTCTGTTTTCAATTGATTCAATCGAGTGAATCTGTGTAACTCGGTACTCGAGTGAAAATAAATTTTACTCGAGTCCGCTTGCACTCGAGCTACCGAGTCAACTCGACGCACCGTGTGGATTCGAGAGAGCGCTAGATAGACGTCAGTTTACTAATTCATTAATTCTATCATCTAATCAACTAATTTACATATTATAAGGCGCCGCGGGCGTGAAACTTGCATCTGGCATGTTGTGGTCAAATATGAACTTAGTTTGATTTATAATATGGTGATTGTGCTATCATTGTTATTTTTTGTTACTTCGTATAAGTAGTGCATAACATAAAATGTGATTTAAATATACTTGTTTGTTTAAAGTATGAATGATAACAATGAAACAACAAAACAAAAATCGTCAGGTGGCATTGTTTTAAAAAATGGAAGCGATTTGTAAGATATGCGAAAAGCAGTTTATAGATTTTGAAATACTACACATGTCTGTAGTAAATAAAAAACATGGAAATACTGCAAATAAATAAATAATAAATATTTGTATTTTATTTCATATTGCCACATATTACTTATTTAATAAAAGTACCTATTTAAAAATGCTTTAACTAAGGTAATCGCTATTCTCAACGCGAGTGTTAAACTTCAGTCGATGCAGGGACTGTAAATAGTTAATTCGCATAACTCTAAAACTCGAGTACAACTACAGTGACATGATAAAACCCGAGTGACTCGAGTCACAAAATTCTAATCGAGTCGCATCTTTATCTTACGGTCAATGCACACTGCATGCTGTTTACAATTTAGTGATGAACTCGACTTACTAATTCGAACAATTTATTGATATATTATGTAATATCAATAAGCTGATTAAGTATATATGATAGTTAAATTATTAATATTATTAACTATATGTTAATAACATAAAGTTAGAGTGATATTATTTTATGAAAATTGACTATACGCAAACCAATTAAATATAACTACCTATTAAGTTAAGTAATAATAATTATATTGGATGGAGGAACAAATATAAAAATAATTTGTAACAAACTGACACAGCTTCGTTCCGCCAATTCGAGTTGCGTATCTCGAGTATTATTCGAGTTACTATCTGAATTTCAACTCAAGTTAACTCGAGTCGAGTTTCTTCCGAGTTGGCACATCTCTACTACATTTTTTTTTAACATTACATTATCTGAACCAATGACATGAACACAAATATCAAAACAACTCTTTTTTTTCAGATTTCTTGATTCCGTTTAGATTTTCATAAAATCTTGATGCTATTTACAATAGTAAATTGGTATTTTTTTTTTTTGTGTATAATACCATTGAGGGTCGCGAAAATTTCTAGTGGGCCCAAAAACGATTGACTCCTTTGGCGGCTGGAATTAATCCGAACAATTCCTCAGAGCACTCCCCGTGGTAGATGCAACATCCCTACGCAGCGCCAGTGTATCGAGCCGATCAAAGAACTCGGTCATCGACGATTCGAACCGCTCTGCGCTGGATGCGGTCAAGTGGAAGGAGCTGGCAATGGGGTGCCCCGGCCCAGAGATGAGAACAGTATTCCATGTGAGGCCGCACTTGCGCTTTGTAAAGTTGCAAATGATGTGCCGGCATGACATACTGTCTCGCTCTGCTGAGCACGCCAAGCTTTTTAGAGGCCAATTAGGCCTTCCCTTCCAAGTGACCACGAAACTGCACACTATTCGATATGTCGACGCCGAGGATTCCAATGCTAACTGAGGCAGGAAGGGGAGTGCCATGAAACTGAGGAGATACGACCAAGGGATTCTTTTTAGCGGTAAACGCGCAAACACCGGGCAAAGTGTTCAGCCCCAGGAGCGGCCAACGCAACGCTCCGAGTGGTTATTCAGAGCTATTCTATATATTATACTGCTTTACTTCGGAATTTTGATAGGCTTCACACAGTGATAGGAAATGATTTTTGACGTCAGTCTAAAAATATATTTATATAATACAAAAGAATATCTAGATCGAGAGATTCACCAATATAAGTCTAGACAGAGTGTTACTACTCTACTTACACTCGACGTCTCGTGAAACATAGAAATTCAGCTCTGAAAAGAGACTGACTCATCTATCAACGCACAGCCGAAACTACAAAACGGATTTCGCTGAAATTTGGCATACAGACAGTAATAACGTAGGCATCCGCTAAGAAAGGATTTTTGAAAATTCGCCCCCTAAGTGGGTGAAAAAGGGGGTTAAAAATTTGTATAGAAGTCCGTCATTTTTAAAGCTAGAAGCCTAAAACTTTGTTTTGAGGTTAAAAATTAGAAATAAACAATTACGTGTCCTAGGGTTTTTGAAAATTCAACCCCTAAAGGGGTGAAAAAGGGGTTGAACATTTGTATGGGGAAACAAGATTAGTTAAACTATTTTATTCGAAACTTCACAGGAGTACACCTATCAATAAATGAGTAAACAAATGTTTCAAACTCTTTCAGAATTCAACCCCTAAAAGGTGGAAAAGGGGTGACAAATTCTGAAAATCAAAATGGGTATCGTTTTTATGGTTTATCGGGTCGCTGATTACGAACACAACAACTATTTCAAAATCCAACGTAGCAGACGGGAAATACCTACCATCATCGCCTGTGGGGGAGCGATGTGGTTGAAATGTCAATATGGGTGTCGTTTTATGGTTTTTTGGGACGTTAATTACGAAAATGGCTTCGATTATGGTTTGAAACCAACATGGAAGGAAGGATGGGTGGATGTATGTTTGTATGTAAAAGTCATCATGGATTGAGTGACTTGGGTGTCAGTTTTAAGGTTTTTGGGTCGTAAATAAAGTAAATGCTATTGATAAATATTTTAAACTTAATCTATTAGAATAGAATAGAATATACTTATATTGCACAAAAACATAAAACAAAATAGACAAGAAGATTTGTACAAAAAATTTGCACAAAATTACACCTGAACAAAGAAAAACTAATTTAAAAATTAAAAAATAATGATAATAAACAACCAAACCAAATATATTTTTTTGTACCAACCTATTTTTTATTGATCTTCAAGTTCCAATACCTACCAATAGATGGCGTTGGTATCGTTTTAGAACGCAGTAACGTTGTGTTTTTCGAACTAATATAAAGTGAATGGTGAATGAGCGCTGCCGATTCCGCTTGCGCCGTCGCCACCGTGCGGTCGTGCGCTTGCGGAGTCCGCCAGCTGACCGAGCACCCGACCCCGGGTCTTCTCCCTCAGTCAGTACAGTTTCTTGGAATAGAACGTCAGTCCCGTCCCGTCCCCCTCAGCTAGCGCCGCCGCCCCCGTGCGGTTGTGTTAGCTGACCACGCTCCCGTTCCCGTACGGTTGAGAGTACCCTCCCACACTCCCGTCCCCGTACGGTTGAGTTGCCCTCCCGCCTCGGCTAGCACAGCCGCCCCCGTGCGGTTGTGCTTAGCTGTCTCACCGTCCCCGTACGGTGGGAGCCTTCCCGTCTCCGCCAGCCGCCCCTGTGCCGTTGTGTTGTGCGCCCGCGCTCACCGTTGAACGGTGAGTGCCTTCCCTTCCCGCCTCCGCTAGTGCTGCCGGCCCCGCGCGGTTGCGCTAGCGGTCAGTGCTCACCGTCTAAACTAAACCACCAGGAACCAGACTAAAAGTAAAAGCGTTACATCGCAATGTAGTGGAAGCCACAATTATAACTGCATGTGCGCTGAGGAAACTGTATTTTACCAAGAATTCCTTTATCCCGAATGATCTTCCTTTGAATTGAAACGAATACAGTATCCTCAAAATCTGCTTTGCAATGACCATAAACAAATCACAAGAGCAGACATTAAAATTTGCGGGTATAGACTTGAGAAAATTGTTTTCACACGGGCTCTATGTGGCTTGCTCACGCGTAAACTCATGATAGTCTGATAATTTTGCACACAGTAATAGATTGTGAAAATGTTGTGTAAAAAGAAGTTTTGTAGTTTACTAGCTTTTGCCCGCGACATCCAGTTATAATTGTGGCTTGTACCAGCAGACTCTACGCGCACGAAGTCGCGGGCAAAAGCTAGTATCATAGATAAAAATCAAGTCTCAGACTGTAAGTAAGGTTGTGTTTTTTGCTTTCAATATTTACAGTGTCTGGCAATAAATACTGCCGACAGAATGTGTCTGGCAGTATTAATTTCAAATTGTTTACAATATTCCCTACAACATTAGTAAGAATCAGTCCTTACACTGTTAGTAAAGTGAGTACAATTTTTACGTACCTGTAGCACCTGGTACCTGAGAATTGGCCGTCGGCCTAAGCTAGCGGGTATGTATTTTTTTTTTATAGAATAAGGGTGACAAACGAGCACTCAGTCCACCTGATGGTAAGTGGTTGCTGTGGCCCATAGACATCTACATCTATCTTCGTTTGCGAATATAAATGCAGATGCGTTGTCAGCCGTGAGGACTAGATAGAATGCCTCTTTCCAGTAAAAGGTCTCCGGTTCTCTCACCACCTACGAAACACAGCAGCATAAAACTGCTATTTTACGCTGGTATTCTATGAGCGTGGTCCTTCCGGTCAGCCGACCCATTCGTGCTACAACTATACTATGTATAGCTGCAGCGCATGGCTCTAGCACGTAAAAATGTATACGTTCACTGTACACTATACTACTCTATTGTATATTTTGTTCATCAGAAACTAAATAAGGTCTAGGGGCCCTGAGATCTTCGACTATAATTACTAACAAATGCACCGTCGATGTAAATAAAGATTTTTGTATTTCATTTTTGAAATAGATTAATATGTGAACTTTATTTATAATTTCAATCTATCTTCTATAAGTGAATTAAGGTTTTATAATTACATAAATACTGATCAGCACTTTTAAATAATCCGTTCTTTAATTCGAACTGAAATTATAATTTAGATACACGAGTATTTACCCAATCAAATTCTGAATTTTCAATCTACCGATTTGATTAGTTATTCCAGTACGAACAACGAATAGCTTCTGTTTCCAATTTAAACTTCAAATAGATTCAAAATTAGAAATAGAGAAAAAAAATCAATTCAAAAACTCATGTACGTATTTTCAATGACATACCTACCTACATATAAAATTTATTGCTACCTAAAAGTAATTAGTTACAATTTTTATTTTTAGAATTGCAGAGAAGAATCTAAAAAAAACATGAATATAGTTATTCTTAGCTGGAGCATTTGTGCATTCGAAAAGGTCGATGTAAAGTCTCCACGGCTTGGATGCAAATGCTGTTGTTTGTTGATAATGACGATGATGATTGACTGACACACAGCGGGTTGATTCAATATCCTCTTGAAAATAAGTAGATAGTTTTGTGCCCCACAAATGCTAGGTGGCATAAGATTTTTGCGTAGGCGTTCATCTGTGTGTGCACATTGTTGTGAAAAGGTTTGAAGGATATTATAACTGTATTATGCTGTGAAGCAGTCTACTGTAATCGAGAAACAACAAATCTGTGTGTGATGTGGTCTTCAATAAGAATAAAATAATTTCCTTTGGCTTTTTTTATTCGTTACACTATCTTAATCTTAAAAATCCATAACATTTGGATAAAAGGTTAATATAATCATATCCAAATGAAATTTTGTAATTATACGAAAAAGGATTCGGAAGAAATTTTTAATTTAGATATTTTACTTAACAAGTTCATAACTATATTTATAGTTAAGTACGAGTATATAAATAGGCGTCGTCTTATTATAAGTTAACAGTTTCTTTTTTCATGTTGGAGTTAAATTAATTATTTAATATCTTTTTTCTTTTCATCATTTCGTAAAAAATCACCGCCTGGACATGGCCTTTCTCGATGTAGGGGGGATTTGTCTTAATCGTCATGCTTGGGAGGCGGTTTGACGCTTGCATTACCGGGTGACTTGCACCATTGACGCTGTTGCCCTTCGCCGGTCTGGGTATTTTAATTTTTTTTTAAATCGTTACCCCCCTTTACTAGAATATTCTTCTTTATCATAGAGGCAGTTTGCATACATATATTGCAAAAAGACAAACAGATTTCAGATTTCCAGATTCGGAACAATTAGGTTATTAGGTTAAGGTATTGTAGGAGATACAAATACTTGTTCCGTGCAGGCTTCCAACCAACAGCCCTCAGTGCCGCAACTCAATGATAAGTCACTGCGCCATAGGGCCTTCGGTCGACATCTGGCGTGAATGAAATTATTACTGTACTATCTATCGGTATTCGCAAGATTTTTCTGGTATTTCCAATAGTTGACTCTTGTAACACTTTTATATGCCTCCACACAGCCAAAAACGACGATATGTACACACAAACAATAATTCTAATTGCCTAACTGATACTAGACAAGTTAAAGAAAGGCACTTATAAAATAGGTAACGCTTAATTTGTAGTTGACGTCAATATTAAAAGATGTAGAACTGCTGAGTGCGACTGTCTGTGATAAAACTGTTGTAATTTAGATAAATGATTTTGAGGGTAATATGGTTTTTAATGTTGTAATGTTATATATATATATATATATATATATATATAAATATAGTATAGTGCCCTTTTATGTGTACGTAATTTTTTAAATACTATCATTAGATAATACCATTATCATTACAACCAATCAAAAGTTCACTCAAAGTAGGTCTCCCCATAGATAACTTCAAAGGATCCTCTGCCATAAATGCCACGATTAGCAGTTTATTATTTTTATTCAGCTGTTATCAGGAAAATGCTGCTGCTCATTCACATTCTGATTCAGTTTTCCTCTGTCGCCTTTTACGACACCCACGGGGTGGTATGAAGTATGAATATTCTTACACCACCACTACAAAGTTGTATGGTATGGTTGTATACACTAGCACATAGTACAGTGCCACAATTTGATATTAACTAGCAATGCTTTTAACATTACTAATATTCTCGCCAACCACTTCAGAAAACGACAGGTTTGCGACAGGAGTCGAATGGCGGATTCGAACCCACGGCTTGGCCGCAACCTTAATCATTAGGTTAAAGTATGAATATAATGTAGATATGTAAAGAGGATGTCCTAGTAATTTACTCATCTATCAACACAGCCCAACAAACTCTAGACGCAGAAATCTGAAATTTGGACAGTAGCTGGCTTTACTGACGTAGGCATTCACTAAGAAACGATTTTGGAAAATTTAACGCCTAGAGAGTAAAATAGTGATACAGTTTGTTTGAAACTTTTATTTTGTAACGATAAATTCTAAACTTACTAAAAAACTTTTAAATAAAATAAATGAATTCGGATTTAGCGATTTTTAAAAACAACCCCTTATGGGTAAGGAGGCAGAGGATGTTCAAAGTATGGAGAACAATAAATTAATGTTTTTTTTTATTTAATAATTGATGCATATACTTTGGAATTAAAAATAATAAGATTTACATTTTATATTTCATCAAAAATCTACCCTTTGGATCTTAAAACGAGGATGCAAAGTTTCTATGAAATATATTGTACTAAGACGCACAGCCCAAGAAGCTAGGCGTAGAAATTTGAAATTTGGAAAGTAGCCGTCTTTTATGACGTAGGCATTCACTAAGAATGAATCTTAAAATTCACCCAGGAGGGGGACAATAGAAACAAATTTTATGAAACTTTTATGGGAATAACTGAGACTTACTGAAAGTACCCTGTAAATAAAACTTGTTGACATTTTTCAAACCAACCCCTTAGTAGAGGAAAATTAACTAATGTATTTTTTTCAATTTGAAAATCGACGCTCTGAGTGATGTTGTAAATTATGGAATAAAATAAATTTTGATTTTAAAATCTACTTATTCACCACTAAAACGTGGATCGATAAAAATTAAATTAAAGCTAAGAGACATGTGTTTCAGAAATTTTAACAATTCTATCCTTATAAAATTAAAGACGAAATATTGTTACACTATTTGTCTCTAACGCCTCTTTCTTCCCTATTTTATTTATGGTCATTGATCTACCTAAAGAATGTTGTCTTTTAGCCCATGTTGGTATCCTTTCAGCCGTTAGTGTTTTTCATATTTTTATTTAATAATTTTTCTGGATTGTCTGAAGAATTGCTATGTAGCAATAATTTTAAAATTGCTACATTATTTAATTAAAAAATAAAAAACGAAATTAATTTTCCTCAATATTTTTGTTATTTTTATTTCCTTGGTGGCAATAAGGAGTATTGTTAGAAATTCTGCCATGTTTTAATTATATATTTGACATTATTTTAAGCTTTGATTAGAAACTTACTAACACGTATTTAGGATTTTAGATACCCGCCCTAACGGTAAAATAGTGGACGAAAGCTATTATAAAAATGTAAATTATTTGGATACGGTTTTCAATTTAACAATATATTATTTTTATTCTCTTTATTGTACACCTTAAATTTGATTTTTTTTTGAAAGTTTATTTTGATGTAAATATCCATAAAATATTATACAAATGTACGAAAAATTATAATTGAAATGTATATAGGATTCCTGCATGTCAAAACGGATGATTGTTAATCGAGCGAAACTCAATTTAGTCAACGTTTTTAATCTACGCCCAGGCAAGAGTACTCCATATTCAAACCAACCGTGACAACACGGACAGTCTATCGATGCAAAATTTAGAAATACAGTTAATAATTTTATAGTTTTTTTAACTATTCTACATTTAAACTACAAAAATTTAAGAATATCCACTACCATATTGTCCATGGGTGTCGTCGAGAGGCAACAGAGGAAACACACCAGAAGCGTCTTCAACAATTAAAATATAAAACTGCGGTTATCAACTCGCCTGCCGCGTGGCAACTATGTAATATCCCCGAAGAGGCGATCTATGGGGGAGGCTTATGTTTAGTAGGGGACTTTTCATATGTTTTAACGGTAACGGTATCTACATTTCGTTGATGATGATGATGTTCTTCAAGGCGGTCACAGTGACATTTTCAAATCTGTCACCTTAATGAAGTTGGTAAATCTTCTTTTCAGTCCGTAACAGTCCGCTACTTGTAAGTAGGATTTACCTTAATAATAAATTATTAATAGCCTCATGAATCATCCATGTGACGAGTCAAAGATTTTGCGTGGAACTATTTCCACGTGCGTGGTCTATTAAATCTGATCTAATGAAAAGGGCGATAACTTTTTTCATAAAAGTAAAGAATTTAATATCACAATTCAGAACGCAAGTTAAAATTTATTTTGGTAGGTACGTACACAATCCATATTACTACAATATATTATAGGACCCTAGCTGGTACCCGGCCGCAGAAGAAATAATTGTAGAAATATCGTTTTAAATTTGGAAGAGTTGTATTGTTTAATTAGGAATGATAATCATTCATTGAAATTGAATGATGTATATCAGATTGCGATACGTGCTTCGGGCAAGTGCAAGCAATAAGTTGATAAAATTATACCGCAAGAACAAACAAAACTTAATTTTTATATGTTAGATAATATAGATTTATAGTGATATAAATAACCGTTTTTTAATTTTTCATCGCAGCTCTATCTGAAATAATATCTGAATAAGGGAAAAGTTTGGTTTGCAAGATGATGTTTTGACCTCTTGTCATGTTGAAAAAATGAACGAGGAAAGAGTTACAAAGCAAATTTATGTTGCAGAAATGAACAGAAGATTGGGGAAGGGACACCCAAGACGAAAGTTCATCGATCGAATTGGCGATATATTGACAATGGGCCACATTAATAATACCCTTAACCGACGAGCATAGGTGTGTCAGCATCGAGCCAAATGGAAGTCCGTAGTCTCTGCCTACCCCTCTGGGTGACAGGTATGTAGGCAGTGTTTATGTACTTTTATACATACGATAGTGAAGTCAAAAGTAAACAGAAAACCTATCTCACAATATTGTACAATCACGTCGTCCATAATCACTTAGCTTCTTCGGTGAGGTCCTTAATAAACGCAGACGTCGTAGGTCTATTGTAAGTAGTCGCTTTCCGAAGTAGAGTTCAGCATCGCGTTTCTGAAATAATTAATGCTCCGATTGCCGGTGCACGCTTTAATACCCAATAAGAAAAATATAGAACATCCTAGGTCAATCCGGTTCATTCAAATATCCCTTTCTTTTAATGAAAAAATACTAAGTAGAACAATTGCGATTAACAATACTCGTATGTCCAAAAGAGAAAAGGCGTTATGATTCTAAACATAAGGTTGCGTCTGACTTGCATCAAAATTTTACTTGCGCCCGCCCACATTCACCCCACTTCACCAACTTGAAATTAACTCTAGAGATCCCATACAACGTTGTAATATCTATTGGGATGCCAAACTTCGGGAGCATACTCGAGCAAACGGGCTGTCGTAATAATATAAATACAAAATAATGTAGAATTTAATTTTATAATTTACAACGAAGGAAATTTAGGCTATGCCTAAGGCTTGAGTGGAGGGCATTGAGCTGGACGTGAGGCGTAGCGGGTTCGTTCTGTACATCCGTCACACAGTGTGATAAAATCTGGTGGGTGTTGTTAGTGGTGGTGGTGTATCAGAACTCTTTACTTATCCTGCATCTTAGTACGTTAACAACAATGCCAAAAGTTGACGGCGATTGAGAGAATACATAATGAAAGACGAAAGCGCAGTATGCGAAACAGCACCTTCATGTCAAAAACTTTCGAATCTAAAGTGTACAAGCGACAAGCATATTCTCTCGGAGTCCGATTCAAATCGACTTCCAAGTTCGGTCGGATTTTTCTAGATTTGTGTTTACTCGTATTCGGATTGGACGCCGTGCGTAAACGCTCTTAGTCTAGCGACTCCTATCCGATGTATGCTCGTCACACAGTTGCTCTGCTCCACTTGTTCCGTCCGTCCGTCCGTCCGTCTGTCTGTTTGTACGTCCGTCTGTCTGTCCGTCCGTCCGCCCGTCCATCAGTCCACCCGTATGTTATGGATCTCTTGTTCATAGACGGAATGAGTCACTGACCTAAAATTTTGATATGTGGTGTATTAATTTGTCACATGTCCTATGAAAAAAATAAATTTAGGCCCGACTTGCATTTAGCCGGTTTTATTTACTAAAGGACGCTGCTAAGAATACAAGGAGTCAAAGAGTTAATAGTAATTATTATTTTAATCTACATTACAATTATATAGGACATTTTAGCAAATATTTGATGGTAATTAATTGGCCATTGCAGATTATACCAGCAGCTAACTCTACACAAAAAGTCTATAGGACATGCCTTTCCTGAGTATTACGATGGTAAGCCTCAAAGGCAGTAAATATACTGGCTCTCTTCAAACATTTAATAATGTGAGAAGATTAGGAGAATTTACATTCAAAACATAAAACTGTTAGAATCAACTTATCTGAGTGAATTACTTATTTTAAGCTATTTTTATAATTTATCATAAAAATAAAAGTGACATTTACAATTCCAACCGATGGTAAGAGGATGCTGTGGCATGACATCCCAATCTATCTTCCATTAAAAATCAAAATGAAGATGCGTTGGCACTCCTAAGAACTAAGATATAATACTCAGTTCTCCCTATTAAGGGAGGCCTATGTTTCACTCTTATCGTCTAGTAGGGTTAGTAATTATTGATGCCTGGGACTCACCCACGCCCCTTTCTTTATACCAAAGTAACATTTTTATGATTCAGTCATTATTTAAAATGTAAGGGCCTCACTTTTTCAAAATGATGTCGTTAAAATCTGCCACCCGGGATCATCATGGCTCTATAAGTGGACTGCCTATGGGCTGATAAGAAGAATGAAAAAAAAATTGTGATACAAGTGGTAAAGTGGATTGATCGATCTGACCTAATGTTTTACCGGACATAGAATGAAACTAGATTTACGTATTTTAGCGCGTTTTATCAACTTTATGTTTTCGACGTTTCAAGTACTTTACAGCATCCACCGTGCCCATGGGTGCGTATGGACCAACAGCGAAAAGTACATGTAAAGTCTGTAACTTTATGAATTATATGGTACACCGCCATATTTCAGGAGTTATAACGTCTTTCTGGTCTTTTCCATAGTTGCTTCATTCAATACCCACGGGTCGACATAGTATGATGGATCTTACACAGCCCTACACGGCAAGATATTATCGTATTGTTTGGAATTACTATAAAATAGATAGAATTTAAAAAAAATAGTTCACATTCAATAAATGCCATTTAAGTCTTTATTTTAAGTAAATATGCTTCAGCTTAGAAAAGAAACAAAAAAAACTCAATAAGTTTCAAGAAGATTCACAAACGTACCTACTTAATATGGATAACTTGTAGTAAATTTAGGTAATGCCAGATTTACTTTAATAAACTTATGCTCTTTTTAGAACGTCTTGGATGCTGTAACTTTAAAAATTCTTTTTTAATTAATCTTATTTTCACTAGCGTTTTTATTAAGATTTTTTATGACACTTTATTTTACAATCTTCTCGAATAAAGTACGTTATTGAGGACGACATAAGGCTGTCCTTGCCACGGGCAAACTTTGAATCAATAAATTCATAGATGTAAATCAGACAAGCAATTTTACTGTAACTTAATCGAAAGTTGAGGTAAAAGTTTTGTGAAGTAAATTCGATTTTATAGAGACAAACCGAGCAAAGCCAGATATAAGACTATTAGAAAAACATCAATGTTGTCATCGATTGTTTTACATTGTAACAACACACAGTGTGCTCCGTTAGGGATTCGTAATTTCTTTATTCTCCACACGTCCCTAAGCGTAGGGTTCGACGAAAATAGTCGAACTAGAATTTAAATATTACTGAAAGTTTCAGTCGCATGTATTGTAAGATGTTAATATTAAGCAATGACTGTTCTAATTTTAACCAACTGACGGGCGCCTGCCATATTAGACTGGGGCAAAATAGAGGCACGGAGCCGCGACAGCCGATTGAAGTAGGTCTCATCATAACACAAATATTGTTTTATATTGACATTAAAGTATATTGTATTGGGCTGTGTTCGATACATTTGGCTCTGTCGCAAATTATTATTTCAGACATACATTATTAACGATTTCTATTTGTTTTAATTTAGTAAATTAGTGCTGAGTCCCAGGGATTGAAATACCAGTATAATGGTGGTAATGTTACCAATGCGGAGCAAAGATAGCGTTTTAACTATATTAATGTTGTATGATTTAACAGTGTTAAGTCAACGTGTTATCTGTAATGGTAAATAGATGCTGTGGACGTTTAAGAATCAAAATTCAGATGCGTTGTTACTAAGATGGAATGCCTCATTACCAGTGAAAGGGTCTCGCTCTCAGGAAGCCACCGAGAGATAGTCCACTGGTAATTTTATGCACGATAAAATCCATAACAAGAATATCTGCAGCGGAGCAAGAGTTACTGATATAGTCCAAAGTATCAGTAGGCTGAAGTCACAATGAGCTGGTCATATAAATTATACTTGGTGAAGCCATGCTTCAACTATATTATGGTTGTATGTTAACGTTAAACTTAGCTATAACAAAATAAATAATGTTAAGCGTTACATTATGAAGTCATTGTAATTTTACTTAAACGACGTACTTGAAATTGCAAAGACGACGAGCACGTATTAAAAAGGTGTTAAATGAACTAATAACAACTTTTATATTTAATTTTGTTACCTTAAAGGAATGCTACGGTTGTAAAGACATATTTTTACTTTTCTAAGCCAGTTCTTGACTACTATTCCACTGGATTAACAAATGCCTATTCACTCTTGCTTTTGTACTATTAATTATTATTACTTTTATCACTTTTAATGTACATCAAAGTAAAGCTAATTAACGTTATCTTAATGGAATTCGGTAACGAAATTAACTCCAGGTTTCGAGTTTTAGAAAATCAAATACCACTGTCATAATAACAAGACGTTTTCAGAGAACATTCAATTAAATCCCTTGAGTTCATTGAATATGTCGATATCCTGTAAGGTAATTGTAATTGGTTTCTTAGAAATGGCTCTAACGATTTGGAAATAATATTTTACTTTGCAAATTTTCTACACAGATTTCATCCCAGAGAAAATTTATTATTTTTTCCAACGCCGAGCAACGCTTAGTCGCCAAGGTACTGTCTATTTCATTAGATGAAGCAATGTTCACAATCCTATTTTGCAAATAAATAGCTTATAAGTTATTTCATTAACTGTCTATTCTACAACAAAGTTAAATTGATGTACTTCTAACATTATTGCTACGAGTTTACTAACGCTACGAGGAGCGGGTTATATTGAGCGTGTGTTTGGACTATTGTAAAGTGCAGTTTTACTAGTATACGACGTGTGACATTGCATCTTTGTAGAATCAGAGGAGGCCTGTCCTCGGGGATATTTATATAGGCTGTTGTCATCTTTAAATCTAGTTAATTTAATAATAAACCACTTAATAATAAGCCGAAATCAGGGAAAAAATCAGAGAAAATTATATATAACACTATGTCATGGTTTCGCAGGTAGAGCGCGATCTCGTATTTTTCGTTATTTTTGCCGTTCGCGTTAAAGAACGCGACAGTCAGAGAGCGTGGTTTAGTTCTACCTAACTGTTGTACTGCCATTCTGATACTTAAGTGAGGTGATAAGGTTATTATAGGTGATTGCTTAATAAATTATTAATAAGTGAAGAACGTAAGGATATTGTGAGCCTCTCTGTTGAGCGAACTGTAGAAATGGCATGTGTTGAGTTCGAGCACTTCCTTGTTGTCAGTGTTTACAGACCCACACATTCTATGTATGATTGTTTTGAAAAAAATATGGAGGAAGTTTTGCTTAAACCGAATAAACAGAAAAAAATCTTTCGTCGTATGTGGAGACTTTAATATCAATCTCCTTGAAACTTCTTCCATGAGTATTAAGTTTAGATCATTGCTCAAATCATACAACCTTGTTAATTTGTTCTTTGAGCCAACACGTATTGCAGGGCCTAGTGCAACTTGTATAGATAATATTTTTACTGATGTTGAGCCCTTACGTAAATTAGTTATTCAAAATTTAAGTTCTGATCACCTTACATGCACAAAAAACAGAAAGTTAAGAAAGTTGTGCTTGTTCCCATAAATGAACATCGCTTAGTGAGATTTAGAAGTAGTATAGTGAAAAATCTGCCTTTTCTTCCATATAAAAACAATACCAACTTCTAAAACACTCTCTTTAATCAGTCGCAAATTATTTAATGAGTGGGCGGCATTAGAAATCCATAGGAGTAGACAAAAGTTATATGAACTTTACAATGAAAGATTATATAATCATAGTATTTCATTTAGATAATATGTAAAAAAATAATTAAAAATGATTACTGTTTAGTGAACATATTGACAATATTATAAACAAAGCCTCTAAAGCACTTGGCTTTATTTTAAGAATATCTTCTGATTTCAATTCTATTAAAACCTTGAAAATTCTTTACTGTGCTTTTGTACGAAGTCATCTAGAGTATGCCTCTCAAATATGGAATCCTAATATATACAAAGATCTTTCTACCGGATTACACAACACGTTGCCGAAAGTTTCACATTTTGCCGCTATATGAAAGATGGCGCATAGCGGATCTATCGTTTCTAATTAACATAGCAAATAGCACGATCGACTGTCCCGAACTGTTGGAGCAAATAAGTTTACAAGTTCCATACGCATCTTCACAAGCCGTGCAAACTATATGTGCCGGGAGTAACATAAACTACAGGCAAAATTCTTATTTAATAAATGTTTAATAAGAGTTTTTGGGACTTTTACGATCTGATAAATACATGTGATAGCGGTGTAAGAGAATCCACCACTCCATATCATGCCATGGCTGTAATAACAGACGATAGAGGGAAATTGAAATAAAAGATATGCAGCAGCATCTTCCTGATAACTCAAAATCATAAAAAAAGTGTGTGTATCAGCTCCGACGCACGACTGGAGTTTACTCCATACGAACGATTATACAGAATGGGATCCCACATATATGCAATAAATGAAACCACATACTTGTTATCGCCTTTGCTGACGATATACAAAAAATGAACGTAATCGGTCCAGTAATTAGGTCAAAAAGTAGAGTTTTAATTTTAAGCAAATTTGAACACTAAGTCAATGATTCAATGAACTTGAATCCTTGAACATTAAAAAGCGACGTTGCCACGCATTGCAAACTATTACGACGTATCGACAGCGGTGTCTTTTGGCGGCGTCCATAAATAAGCGGCACGAGGCACGCGGCATTTTTCTTCAAAAGCGAAAAGCGCGCGCGTGCCTGTGTCGTAGAGTAGGACATCTGTTATCGACCATTAGCTTCTTTCAAAGGGAGTAATGATCGATAAACAAAAAAATGTTTAGTTTTAAACACTTAGGGAATGGTCTTTTAGAATTATCGTGTTGTTATGATAATTCTAAAAACACTACGACCTAAGTATTTAAACCTAAACTTTAAAGCTTTTTGTTTAAGTGTGTTCTTGTAGATTTAGAGATAATAAATTATTTTGACATGATAAAAAACCCATAAAAACAACCAATTAAAAAAGTCATACTTACTTACCCGTTTCCTAGGAAGTCCCAAAACGGTAGTTTCGTAAGTTGTACAATTACAAATATAAACTTTTTTTTTTAAAAATCAATAACTTGTCGATTGTTATCAAATCAAAAATCAAAATAACTTGTATTCAAATGTAGTAGGTAAGTAATTGTAAAAAGAAAATTATCGATAAACGATAATTGCACCTTGTGGCCGCCCTATTTATTACTTTTATTATTTTCGCCATTTTGGAATTTGGAAGTTTGGCTTTCAGTTCACCGCAATTCTTCCAGAATATAGGTGCGTTTCGCTGCTTACGCGCATTGCTTCAATTGATTTATTTTTCGTAAGATAAATACAATTAGTACAAAAAAATTTTTGCGGTGAAATAAACACTTATTAGGTAATTGACTTTGTGTGTGTAAATAGTGTTTTAAGTACGTTTATTTTATTATTTTTCACTTTCATATTGACACTACTTGACTTTGTATGTAAGTGTTGGCGGTGGAAAATGCCAAGACAGCAGCATTTTACAGTGCGGCAGAGTATACAGACATGTTTTTTTGTATGGCGGATGTACCACCGTACCTCGCGAGAGAGGCGGCTTAACACCATGTTCGGCGAACAATGGATAGGCGATATGGCCTCGCAGGTGGCCAGTTCAGTCACCCGACCTCACTCCTCTAGACTTCTTTTTATTGGGCTTTATTAAAAATGAGGTGTACTCAAAGATCTCCGAAACCGAAGATGAACTGCGCAATCGTATTGTTGTTGTTTGATTATTCAGCTTTGAATGCACAAGTTACATCGGCTTGTTGGCGATGTAACTTGTGCATTCAAGAACGTGGCGGACATTTTGAAAATTTTAAAATTTAGGGCTCCATTAAATTTTGCAACTAATATGCAATAATATTTATTTCGTTCAGTTCCATTTTCGCGAAATAAAAAAGTGGCGATAAAAATACCTAAACAGTTTAGTGAGTAAGTTTTTATTTCGTCGCACATTGTCAAACGCACCAAAGGCCGTGCCGACTGCCTGCCCCCAACCGCCATGCCACCCGCGTGCAATGTTGCCACTCTTCCAAGGGGTCAAGGTACGTAGTCTAAACAGAGTGTTTACTTTTACTGAATTTATTTTAATATTTATTTTGTTTGAAAATTTCACTTTTATATTTTACGGGTTTTAATTTAATATTTAATTTTTCTACTCTTTTATGGACTAGTATTACTTGTGGTTTCATTTGTTGCATATAATGTGGATTCCTTACTGTATATTAAATTTAATATCAAAACTCCGCAAGTTGACAGTTGGTTGACAGTTGTTATTTGTTTATATAAAGTAGTAGAACCGAGAGTACTCTGTGCTGGGGGCTGCGCAAGATAAGTTGTGCACGACATTACGTAGTCATGGAAACATGAATACATAACGTAACGCATGACGTAACGTTAGATTTTACTCCCCATAAATTTTCATACCCCGGGCATATATATGAAAATCAATTCTTAAGAAATAAACTCCAAAAAATAGTAGTTGACAACCCTATTGTAGCGAATATCCACTTTTAGGCAATCTATAGGCTTTTGAAAAACTTAAATGAATGAATAAATGAAAGACGAAGGATAACTACAATTTATCAGACCTTACATGAATTAAATTACAGAGTTCTTGAAACCGTATTCAACTTCTAACTAATCAAAAACTTTTCACAAACCGCCATGCGTTCTACTTTTCAACAACTTGCAAGTATGGACCGTTTTTGATAAGCCTCGGAAAGCATTGTGTGCAACTAACTCCATTAAAGCTGTGAGAGACTCGCGTTAGAAATGTTCCATGCTTTGAAACCTGGCTCCATTGAAATTTTTAGAATTTTTCCATATAGATTATGATAACGCTTTAAATTTAATTTATATTTTTCATTCTCACTTCACTTCGCTTACCGATACGAGGATGGCACTCTGGAACCTTGTCGGATCTACATATCTATTATATTTTATATGTTTTAACCTGGCGTTGACAATTTGAGACGCTACATGATTTGTGGACTCATCCTGAAAAGAGGCAGTTGCAGTAACTACGGCTACGCTTCTATTATTTATAGATAAATTTATTCTGCATTTGGTTAAAAACCATTACTGTTGTATAATATTTTACGTATATCACTGGCATAGTTGTAGCACGAATGGGTCAGCTCGACCGGGGAAAGACTGTGGTCTTTCCCCGGTCGAGTGTGACTTGTGGTGTCGACTGTGGTCTTTCACTCTCACAGAATACCAGCGTAAAATAGCAGCTTAACGCTGCTGTGTTTCGTATGGTGAGTGTAGAGAACCGGAGACCCTTTTTTACTGGAAACGAGGCATTCAATCTTAGTCCTCACGGGTGACAACGCATCTGCATTTTTTTTCGTAATCGAGGATAGATGTAGATGTCTATGGGCCACAGCAACCACTTACCATCAGGTGGACTGTGTGCTCGTTTGTCACCCATATCCTATATAAAAAAATTATAACGAATGGTGGTTGCATTTGCATATCCAACATCTAGATTACTCACGACACTCAAATACATGGATAAATTAAGGCAGTTAAAACCTTTCAGGACTAAATTACTATGTGTTTCAAGTTTTCTTGTTAACTTACACACTTCTACCACATGAGTAAAGAAATCGCAGAGGCAAAGCTTCTGAGGAGCTGTCAAAATTTTTGGCTATCCGAGTACAGAACCATAGTACGAAACTTATCTAACTGCAGAAAGGTGTAAGACAGGGTGACGTCATATCCCCGAAACTCTTCACCGCTGCATTGGAAGACGTTTTCAAGCTTTTGGACTGGAAAGGATACGGTATCAACATCAATGGCGAGTACATCACTCACCTTCGATTTGCCGACGATATTGTCCTTATGGCAGAATCGCTGGAGGACATAAGAACTATGCTCAATGACCTCAATAGTGTCTCCCAACGGATAGGTCTCAAGATGAACATGGACAAAACAAAAATCATGTTTAATGTCCATGTCACACCTATGCCGGTAGTTGTTGGGAGCACTAAGCTCGAAGTTGTTGGCGTATATGTTTACCTGGGACAAATAGTCCGACTAGGTAAGTCCAACTTCGACCGAGAGGTCAATCGACGGATTCAACTCGGCTGGGCAGCGTTCGGGAGATTACTACCCGTCTTCTCGTCAGGCATACCTCAAAACTAAATTGTACAATATTACAAATACAAATTGTTGCCAGTAACGACATATGGAACTGAGACGTGGTCCTTCACTACTGGCCGTATGAGGAAACTCAATGTCGCTCAGCGAGCTATGGAGAGGGCTGTGCTCGGAGTTTCTCTGTGTGATAAACTTAGAAATGAGGATATCCGCAGTAGAACCAGAGTAACCAACATAGCCCAAAGGATTAGAAAGCTGAAGTGGCAATGGGCCGGCCATATAGCTCGAAGAACCGACAACCGTTGGGAAGAAAGGTTCTCGAGGCAGCCTGTACCGGCAGGCGAATTAGGGCGTCCCCACTAGATGGAGTGACGACCTGGTAAGACATGCAGGAAGTCAATGGATGCAGGTGGCTCGGGACCGTGCTTTGTGGCATTCCGTGGGGGAGGCCTATGTTCAGCAGTGGACTTGTGAAGGGCTATAATGATGATAATGATGAATGAACATAAATCTTTTTTTAGAAAACTTAATACAGGATTTTTCGAAGTGATCCACACATATTCTTAATTGTTGACTTTTTTATAATCAAAAATATTTGAAAGGAAATCTTCTCGGCCGTCAGCTTTTAACCACTCTTTTTATCTGCAGTAATAATTTAAAAAAAACATAAAGCTAGTTACGATATGGCGGTGATCGAAAAACTTTTAAAAAAAATAAAATTATTTTAATTTCGGAAAAGTTACAATAACAAGAAATTCAAATAAAATGTAAAATAACAAAAGAAGTTAAGTTATGCGTGGATGGTGTGTTATGACCAGCTGGGAATCGCCATCATATAAGACTAGTTCCAGGTTTCTATTTCTTGAATGTCTTCAACCTTGTTCATAAGTTCATGGACACTATCTAGTGAGATGTCCTCCAGATGTATCTCGTACTGGACTTCTTCCTGGTGTATTAGGTTCTCGTTGGGTAAAGGGATGACGTCGTTCATCGAGATGCTGCTGGTGTGTGTTCTTATTGTTGTATTCATGATATTAACTTGACAGTCCTGTGTTAGGTTTATGAAAATGTTCCTGGTAGTTTCTATATTCTGTTTTCTCGCATTGGGTTTTTATAATTTCTGGTTCCGTTGATACTACCAACCGCTTATTTTCTTTAATCTTCTGCACTTTTCCTCGTTTCAGATTCATGCGCACGAGTGCAGTTACCATCTTTATGCTTGATGAGTGAGATGATGCAATCTTCAGATTTCTATGGCTTTAGTATCCAGTGATTTGCAGAGCCAGGTGTCTTCTGATAGCTTCTTGCAATCGTCTTCCAGGTAGGCGTACTCATCGCTTCCAAGTGAGGAATTTGAATTTGGGTATAATGGTTAGCTTAGTTATTTGACAAGAAATTTATATGTATATAATCGTATAATGTAGGTTGGATGGATGGGATTTCTAATAAAAATGTTAAAGAATGTTCTGTACTATAGGCTTTAACGCTAATAGACTTTTCTATCTTATGAATATTTTCAATACAGATCTCCTCGACTGGATATAGTGAAAAATTTTACTTGGTAGAGCCATGCTGCAGCTATATTAATAGTATAGATCGGTTCGACCGGGGAAGGACCACGCAGTCACAGAATACCAGCGTAAAATAGCAGCTAAATGCTGCTGTGTTTCGTATGGTGAATGTAGAGAACCGGTTACCCTTTTTACTAGAAAAGAGGCGTTTTATCTTAGTCCTCACGGCTGACAACGTATCTGCATTTAAATTCGCAAACGAAGATAGATGTAGATGTCTATGGGCACAGCAATCACTTACCATCAGGTGGACTGTGTGCTCGTTTGTCACCTTTATTCTATAAAAAAAAAGTTAGTCTGCAAATTACTAAGTTACGAAACTAAATTTCGTGGGCTTATAATACTAGGGTGCATTATACCTAATTGCGAGAATACCATAGCATCTTCTAGCAGCATTAACTTATCTAAAATAATCTGTAAACTAAAACTTATTTGAACGTATATCAGTTTATTACTTATTAGAACTTAGTAGTATTTATTAGAACGTATAACGAGTTTTCCTGTGGCATGCAAATTTTGATAACTACGTCATAATTTTCATAACTTCGGAACGTTTTGAGTCCAATATTTTATTTTAAAAATATCTAAATAAGAAAAGAAAATTTGAAACAAAATCTTTAGTAAAAATTGACAACATTTGTATATTATGATTGATTATGTTAAACATAAGAAATACCATAGCATCTTCTAGTAGCATTAACTTATCTAAAATAATCTGAAAAACTAAAACTTATTTGAACGTATATCTCTAAAAAGTGCAACTGGTTTCTTACTGTATCGGAATTAATCGGAATGTTTTTCAGTATAGATGTTAACTTTGGTTATCATCTATCTTGCTTAGTTGTTTCGAAAATTCCTTTATAGTTAAAATTCCGTTATAATACGCTCGCGAGAGTTTCAATTTAGAAACACCATTAATACTATTTCGTACCGAAATTAGCAAAATTTTATCACTTGCTTGTGCATAAATTGTAATTACCCTTCGTCTTTCATTTATTCATTTATTTAAGTTTTTCAAAAGCCTATAGATTGCCTAAAAGTGGATATTCGCCACAGTAGCCAAGCGGGTTGTCAACTACTATTTTTTGGAGTTTATTCCTTAAGAATTGATTTTCATATATATGCCCGGGGTATGAAAATTTATGGAGAGTAAAATCATGCGTTACGTTATGTCACAACTCGTGTCGTGCACAACTTATCTTGCGCAGCCCCCAGCACAGAATACTCTCGGCTGTACTACTTTATATAAACAAATAACAACTGTCAACCAACTGTCAACTTGCGGAGTTTTGATATTAAATTTAATATATAATCATTCGTAAGGAGTAAATTCCAGTCGTGCGTCGGAGCTGACACACACACTTTTTTATGATTTTGAGTTATCAGGAAGATGCTGCTGCATATCTTTTATTTAAATTTTTCTCTATCGTCTGTTATTACAGCCATGGCATGATATGGAGTAGTGGATTCTCTTACGCCGCTATCACATGTCTTTATCAGATCGTAAAAGTCCCAAAAAACTCTTTGCCTTCAAACGCTTAACTTAAATAAATTGTAACTTTTAAAAAAAATAAGGGTGACAACAAGCACATGGGCCACCTGGGTAAGTGAACGCTGTGGCCTATAGACCTTCAACATCTATCCTAGGTTGATTATCAAAATGGAGATTCGTTGTCATCCTTGAGAATTAAGATGGAATGCCTCGTTTCCAGTAAATAAGGTCTCCAGTGGTCAGTGTGGTCCTCCCCCGGGCGAGCCGACCCATTCATGCTACAACCATAATATAGCTGAAGTATGGCTGCACACCGTAAAAACAATGATGATAATCTCAAAAATAAGTTCAAAATAGAGTGTATTTTGAATTATTCAAACTGCAAGTAGAAAAATTTGAGGTAAATATATTCGTTATTCTCTTTGACTTTGCTGTGAGTTTTCCTGTGGCATGCAAATTTTGTTAACTACGTCATAATTTTCATAACTTCGGAACGTTTTGAGTCCAATATTTTATTTCAAAAATATCTAAATAAGAAAAGAAAATTTGGAAAAAAAACTTTAGTAACAATTGACAACACTTGTATATTATGATTGATTATGTTAAACATAAGTATGGTAATATTAAAATTCTTATATTTCATATATTTACGGTAAACTTTATTGTTGGATACATCATTACTTTCCTAATTTTGTATTGTTTGTTTCTTTTTTATTTAATTTACCTTAATAGGTCATTGCTGGACATTGCCTAAATGGGAAGTATTTTATATGACTGCAAAGCAGGTATGAAGGATTACAGTACCAGAAGTTGTCTGGGTGTATTGTCTGAGTTGTAAAAATATGTCTGGGTATTAAAAGTCATATTATTTTATTAAATTGAAGCACAAACCTGATGGTGTAGAAGTGCAGTCCATGCACGCATGTCATCATCATCATTACAGCCCTTCACAAGTCCACTGCTAAACATAGGTCTCCCGCAAGGAATGTCACAAAGCGCAGTCCTGGGCCACCTGCATCCATTGACTTCCTGCATGTCTTACCACTCCATCTAGTGGGGTCGCCCACACTTCGCCTACCGGTAAGATGCTGCTAAATGGCCGGCCCCTTGCCACTTCAGCTTACTAATCAGTTGGGATATGTCGGTCACTCTGATTCTACTGCGGATATCCTGACTTCTATGTTTATCACGCAGAGAAACCCCGAGCTTAGCCATCTCCATAGCTCGCTGAGCGACCTTGAGCTTGCTCATACGGCCAGCAGTGAAGGACCACGTCTCAGTTCCATAATTCATCACTGGCAACACGCACTGGTTGTATAGTCTCGTTTTCAAGTTTTGGGGTATACCTGACGAGAAGATGTGTCGCAATACTTCTACTACGAGCATAGGTGTGATATGGAGGTTACACGTCATCTTTGTTTTGTCCATGTTCATCTTAAGACCTATCCGTTGGGAGGTACTATTGACGTCATTGAGCATAGGTGCTTAGGTCCTCCAGCGATTCTGCCATAAGGACTATATCGTCGGCAATTCGAAGGTGAGTGATGTACTCGCCATTGATGTTAATACCGTATCCTTTCCAGTCTAGTAGCTTGAAAACGTCTTCCAATGCAGCGGTGAAGAGTTTCGACGATATAA
Organism: Parnassius orleans; assembly: GCA_029286625.1. Lineage (NCBI taxonomy): Eukaryota > Metazoa > Arthropoda > Insecta > Lepidoptera > Papilionidae > Parnassius > Parnassius orleans. The sequence goes on from JAGSMP010000587.1 coordinate 115,918, forward strand.
CTTCACCCTGTCTTACACCTTTCTGCAGTTGGATAGGTTTCGTACTCTGGTCCTGTACTCGGAAAGCCATCGTAGCTCTACTGTACAAACACTTCAGCTCTTCGATATACCGACTGGGACCGTCTTTTTGTAACTTTTGTCATGGGGGGTATATTGCCATAGTTGCCACGTTAGCGAGCGGATTGGCAACCGCATTTTTTTATTGTAATTTTCTGTTATCAGAAAGATGCTGCTGCCCATCTTCTGTCTCAGTTTCCTCTGTCGCCTCACAACACCCATGGAAGATATGGGGTAGGTGTTCTACCCGCCACTACACGAGGTTTAATTAATTACATGTCTTTAAACTCCTTCAACTTACTCGTTGGTCAAGTTGTCGTCAGCGCGACTGCTGATTGCTTCGCGAATTCCCGCACAGCAATCAGCAGCAGCATTGTAAAATATTATTTCGATCACGGCCATCGAAGACTATTTTTCGTTTCCGTAATCGAAATTAAACCTGGAGGACTTTTAAATATTCTGTATATTTTTTATTTCAGATTTATTTGTAAATGTAGGCTCCGAGCACTATTTAGATATAAATAAAATAAGTTTTCTTTTATTTTAAATTTTACGAAGCTATTGGTCTGGCTCAAGTTTGTCACTTCATTATTTCAATTTAGCTTAAAGCCGGTTATTTTATCAACAAACATTTCCGAACGTAGTTATATTTATCAGACTGTCTTCACTCTTCTGTCAAAACAATGACGTAAATGGAGCGAACTACAAGCGGAGCCTAAATAACTTCAACAAAGTTTACGGACGAATTCACATGTGTCATATATGGAACCTGTTAGCTATGTAATATATCTTACCAGCTCCATGCTCACTCGTAACTGTTATCAAAGATCACAAGCAAGCCCATCGATGCAAAAGGGAGAGATCTTCCACCCGAGTTAGGTGTTCAACTGCAACAAGCGTTGACTGCTCATTGTTAATTCCACGACTTCATTTGTTTAACCGAATTTTTTAATAGTGAGTACTAGAAAACGTCAGTCATTGTAATCTAAAACAGATTTAATAAAAACATTTTATTTTCTTTGTTGTTTCGATTTAACCTAGCATTTATATAAAGATCACCTCTCGCTCACCGCTTCACACGATTCAAAAAACGAAGTAAAGGCTATGCCAATATTATTGGTCGATTAAAATCAACTGAGTTCACAAATTGATACCGAACAATTTCTTGTGCACAGATAGATCGTTTTTATCCACTATTTTTACCGCTTCGCTTAGCAATTAGGCTTGAGTTAAATAAATTAGAAAAGTGTGTGTCAGCTCCGACGCACGACTGAAGCTTACTCGTTCCGAACGATATTATATGAAATTTAATATCAAAACTCCGCAAGTTGACGGTTGGTTGACAGTTTTTTTTTTAAAGTAACCTCCACACTAGGATTTTCTCCTGTATCGTGGGGGCAGTTTACAAACATAAATTGCACACGAACAAACATCCAGACCCGGAACAATTATTTGTAGGCCATACAAATACTTGTTCCGTGCGGGATTCGAACCCGCGGCCTTAGCGCTGCAACTCAATTGCTAAGCCACTGCGCCACGGAGCCGTCAAGAGTTATTTTTTTATGAAAATTAGTACAACCGAGAGTACTCTGTGCTGGGGCTGATAAGTTGCGCAACATTACGTAGTCATGGAAACATGAATACATAACGTAACACATGACGCAACGTTTGATTTTATTCCCCATAAATTTTCATACCCCGGGCTTATATATGAAAATCGATTCTTAAGGAGTATATATAATAAACTCCAAAACTAAACATTAATCGTATTCCAAATGTGAAATCGATTACCAATTGTAAATATGTAGAGGATATCGCTTTAAATAATGGTAATTAGAAAAGCAAGCGGTGTGGTGGTAGCGTAAAGAATCCATTAACACATTTCATCCCGTGGGTTTCGTATAATCTAATGGCCACCGACAGATGGTGGTTTAATTATCTTGTTTATATTTGGAAAAGGACCACATCCAGCAGTAGAATTTAACGGGTCTATGATGATAAAGAATGAGGAATCTAGGTTCCCCACCAAAAATGGAAGGCTCACAGATGAACTTAGACTATAATTATTAAATGTAGAAGCTTGGAGGAGCTTTAAACCAAAGTGTAAAATAGCATGGCAAGTACAGTGGAGTTATACAACCCGAGGATTTACAACAGGAGATAATTGTATTTAACGCCTTCTCAAGTTCTTGCCGCACTTGGCGCGAGTTTAATTAATTTGAAGCTTAAAATACGACTGCCGTCCCGCTTTTCAATTAGAAGAGGATATCTGGCCGCTAACAGCTGCAAATAACCCTCGAAAATTTAGTAAGTGCTTTACGTATTTACGCACATATAGCATACAAAGGCACAATTTGTATTTGTGTTAATAATGTTGTGTTATTATTAATGCATTTTAATTCTTAATTGAGTATAAATGTAATGTTTATAATATACAGCATCCACTTACCATCAGATGGAAAGTGTGCTCGTTTGTCATCCTTATTCAATAAAAATAATTTAATCTTTAACTTAAAATAAACTTTATACCTAAAGTTGGGTAATGTTTTTTTTTTTTGAGATGAAGGAATTCTTATTTTGAAACGGTAGTTGATGTAAAAGGAAAGAGATTAAAATTAAATTAATTTTTTTACATCAAAACATTCATATAAATTCATACCTTTTTAATTGCAGCTTAGGACTTTCACATAATATGAGAGATACAATTCGGTATTCCAAATGATGATCGCACTTAACTGAGAGTAAATAACAGTAACGGACAACGGACACTATTGAGAATAAATTGTCTATGAATAAAAAAAATTGTGACTTCCGTCAAAAATTATCTCATCTAAGATCTCATCTAACATTATCCATAGAGCGAACATTAAGAATTGACTATATTAAATAACATAATAAGTCAACAATAATATCTCTAACTAACGTCAAACTATAAAAAGGGTTTATTTCATAATTATTATAATGTTGGCCTAAACGTACATTAAAAAATAATAATTACCATAATTACGATAACCGCTGCTTTACCTATTGGTTAATGTCATTTTCTTCTCCCAATTTTATGCAATGATACAACGACTTCCCCCTTATTAATAAAAACCTAATAACTTTATGACAATATTAGCGTTGGACTAACTTGAGCCATATTTTTAATATCAAGATAAAAGGTCTATATTTAATCATAATTGACACTAGTACAAGGGTGTTCGTGGTCATAAAATTATTACGTGTTTATTAAAAAATGGGTTTGTGTTTAACGAACGTTACAGACCTCACGTAATAGTTTGTATTTTTTTGCAGTCTTTACCACCGGGTGTGCGAGCGAGAGGTGAATAGAGGCGACGCCATTTTCAATCCCATTCTTTAACCGCACGGGTAGTACAATAATTAGGAAATAATCACTACAAACAAAGTGGCTTTATCTTTGTCCACTATTTTAGCAGAACTTACTAAGTAATAAATTTTGTATAAACTAATACTCAGTTTAAGTTTCTCCTGATGTCTGCCAAGTTTCCATAGAAACCTATCAACTCGTAAAGTTTGCACGGAGTCACAATTATAGCGCTTTGTTAACTGAATATTGCATATGGCGTTGAGATTGATATGTAAAGTTCTAAATAACGTTAAACTTGTAGTTGTGTGTAATTTGAAATGATAAGGGTTATTTTACGTATTACACGTGTGACCTCATTTTAAAACGATAGCGGTACCTTCCTCAGGGGTGGCAACGCATCTGCATTTTGATTCTTAATCGAGGGTAGATGTATATGTCTATGGGCCACAGCATCCACTTATCATCAGGTGGACTGTGTGGACTCGTTTGTCACTCTCATTCTATATAAAAAAACAAGTTTGCTATACCGCCGACAATCAGACGACTTTTCTGGTGTTTCTCTTAGTTTCCTCTTAAAATTTATCCTAGTGTAGTTTTATGTCTCGTAAAGTAATAAAAATTTACTGCCATTGAGTGACTACAACACACGTCCCCTTGTTTAACCCAGGCCTTCTCTCATTTATGATGCGTGTTGTTGGATTTCACATGTTTTCGAATATTTTTTAAAAATTTCTTAGAAATGCAGGTTTAAGTGCTGATTCATCTCGTGCTCGACAGTATAGGAAAACATATTGAATCCTAATTTTTTTTTGGAGAATAATGGTAACAAATTGGCACATAGTGCACCTGATGGTATGTCGATGCTGTGGTCAATAGGCATCTACATCTATCCTCGATTAAGAATTGAAATGCAGATGCGTTGTCTCCCCTGAGGAGTAAGATGGGGTCTCTTGATATCTACTCTCATTATAAGAAGTACAGCAGCTTTATGCTGATATTCTGTGAGAACGTGATCCTTCCTCGATTGAGGCGACCTATTCGTACTAAAACCATAATATAGCTGCAGCATGGCTCCACCACGTAAAATTATTACAGAGAAATTAAAAAAAATATTTAGAAGACGTGAAATCATTCTAACACGAATTGGGGCAACACGGCGGATATTTGTTTTTTGCCTCGAAACCCTCTCAGAAATAAAAGAAGGTCCTGTGCCTAGCAGTGGGAGGCATATAGGCTTTAAATAACTAACTATTACAAACTCGAATACACGAGTATCAAGGTGCGTACAGTTAACAATTTATTTTCACCCATCGTGTGGCCCGGACATAAAATAATTGTTTACCCTGATGCTCTCTATTTGCAATCAAAATAGTTAACAAGGGAAATACTGACTCCTGACTATGAATCGACATTTATTACCTCGAGTGAGTCATACAACTTTTATAACATGTCACTTAACTTCAACCAAATTTTATACACACAGACTAACAATAATGTCATGGTTATTGTGATTTCATTGCCTTAAAACATAATAGAGTGTACAACAATGTTAACACATAATATGAGCGAGTAATTTGAAACAACCCCAGTTCTTAACATCATTTCAGACCTAATTGGTAGACTTGTGGCCTTGACTCATTTGTACTCGTAATTTGTGTTCGTTTTGGTTTTTAGCAACTTAAATTATATTACGTTACGATGAAATACAAAATTTAAATTAAAGTTTAGGATTTCATTCATTAGTAACAGGATTCAACAAGTTCACTGCTTAATATAGGCCTCCTCCCCATAGATTGTTTAAATATATGGGAGAGTATTTGTCATGTGTGGTTTGGGATGCGCAGGTTTTTTACCGAGTTGTTGCTGCTACTCATCCCTGTTCCAGTTACTTTCTGTCGCCTCTTACGAAACTCTCGGGATATTATGGGATAGTGGATTTTATTACTTCACATCTACACGGCATTAGTCCTGGACAAAGTTAAAAATTGCAAGACGTTGATTAGAGAAAAGTAAATTTTTTTAATAGCAGACCTATAAAAATTCACAGTTGAACATAGGCCTCCCCATTGTATTGTCTCATAGTTGCCACGCTTAACAGGTGGGTGGGCACCGCAGTATTTTTTTTTACCACGTTTTTATTAACTAGCTTTCGTGTATGTCTGTTCGTGTCGAATTTAGTTTAAATTATTTATATTACGAATATTATTTTAAACTAACTTTCCAGCATCAAACTAAACTTCAGAGCATATTTCATGAGCTAGAGACTTAAAATTTTGAACATAGCTCAGAATCGGAAGACAATATAAGAATATGAAAAAAGTAGTATATTAAAATTTGTTATTAGGAAGCCACTGCTGCCCATCTCCTGATTTGTTTCCCTCTGTCGCCTCAAACGACACCCACGGGACAATTGGGGTAGTGGTTTTAAAAAGCCACTATACGGTGAAGTAAATTGAAAACTTATTTCAAATTCCTCCGTCTAACTACCCAAGTCACTTAAAGTTCAACCTGTAGTAGTTTTATCTTTCAAGCGATAAGCAACGCAAAATATTATGGGGACGACAATCGGTATATGGTACTGCGGAATCGTAGTGCAGAATCTTGTAACGATAAAAGTATTATTTAGTGCTTTAAAGCTTTAGCACTTTAGACGTTAAACACCTAAGTTAATTTAAAAAACATTCTTTTAAAGTTCTATATTATTATCATTATTAGTGTGTAGAAATTACTCTTATGGTCCTGTAGTTGACGTAAGAGGCTAGCCATGACGATGAAATGACAGAAATATAATAGAATAATTTTAATTCAATATAGATCACAAGAATATTTTCATCCATTGCAGCCTATAAGTCCACTAATGAACATAGACCTCTCATAGATCCCCCCGAACGGGTTTCCCGCCTTGTCGGCGGAGGGGCTTAGTAGCCGTGGCTTGGTCACCCGCGGTGAACAAAGAGGAACCCACATGGCTGTCCCGAGGTGGTCACTCCGAGTGGGCTTGGCGAGCCCAATTCGGATGTGTGTTGGTGGGCTGCGGCGAGAAGGGTATCCTCTCCCCCTACCGCTGCATCCGAGGTGGAGTCACGGTGGAACAGGAGGTTGTGCATAATGAAATGAATATTAACAGGAAGAGAAAATAATTAAATTCCCTCAGAAACATAAATTTACATTATCTAATAATGTTTTTTTTGTCTTACGTTTAATTTCATCAGCTGTTTTAGATAATAAGTGACGTATATTCTATTCTTGTATATTATCTTTGTTCTTCATTGAAAGTATACTTTAGTGTAAATTAATACGTGGTAGAGCCATGCTGCAGCTATATTATGGTTGTAGCACAAATGGGTCGAATGGACCGGGAAAGAACCACGCTCTCACAGAATACCAGCGTAAAATAGCAACATAATGCTGCTGAAATTCGTATGGTAAGTGTAGTGAACCGGAAATCCTTTTTTACTAGATACGAGGTATTCCATATTAACTCTCAGCGGTGTCAACACTCAGGTAAACTGTGTACTCGTTTGTAACCCTTATTCTATACAACGTATTTGTTATTATTACCTATTGTAATTATTACCTTGTCCATACTGAAATTAATAAATTTCAATGCCTCTTCTGCACCTTAGTAACATTGAATCGAAAAAAAAACACAGGTTTTGGAGGCTATTGTCTCTTAAATTAAAAATGTCTGTCTGCTCGGTTGATATTTAATTTAATTTGAATTGTTTTGTACAAGAATGCCTTTTTTAAGTTAGTGACTTGATTGTGATTGTCTCGAGACGATAATTAAAATAATAGCTAGCATTTTTTGGAATTTCAGACCTTTTATTAGATACTGATAAATTTAAGCATCTCACCTATGCAATCAAGCATAACATTGTGGTGTTTGTGTTGACATATTTTTTTTTGATGATATTCCGGACGTCAGTCTGAGCGAGATTAGAATGGCTCTCCAGCAACTTAAAAACGACAAGTCCCCGGGTAAGAATGGAATTACAGCGGAGCTTCTGAAAGCGGGTGGAAAACCGGTACTTGAAGTCCTTCAGAAGCTCTTTAATTCCGTCCTCCATGGTGGCACTACACCGGAGGCTCGGAGCAGAAGTGCGGTGGTCATGTTCTTCAAGAAAAGCGACAACGCTCTCTTGAAGAATTATAGACTGATTTCCGTTCTGAGCCGCGTCTATGTGCTGTTTTCGAGAGTCATTATGAATAGTCTCGCACGTAGACACGACGACTTCCAGCCTCCCGAACAGGCCGGTTTCCAAAAAGGCTTTCGCATCATAGACCACATATATACCCTTCGACAAATTGTACAGAAGACCAAGGAGTACAATTTGCCACTATGTCTTGCGTATGTGGACAATGAGAAAGCCTTTGATTCCGTCGAAATTCGGGCGGTGCTGAAGTCCTTCAGCGGTGACAAATTTTTTTGATGATATTCCGGCGGTTATCATCAATCAATATCGGCGGCTGGACTAATCAAATTTTATACACTAAGTACTGTACACAATGAATAATTAAAATAAACAAATAAAATTGCGGAGATACACAAAATTCAGTTGTTACTTTTTTCACACCTATCCGAAAAAACCCGAAAAAAGGATTAGTAAGCTGAAGTGGCGATGGGCCGGCCATATAGCTCGAAGAACCGACAACCGATGGGGAACAAAATGTTCTCGAGTGGGAGCCTTGTACCGGTAGGCGAAGTGTAGGGCGACCCCCCACTAGATTGAGTGACGACTTGGTAAGACATGCAGGAAGTCGATGGATGCAGGTGGCTCAGGACCGTGCCTTGTGGCATTCCTTGGGGGAGGCCTATGTTCAGCAGTGAACTTGTTAAGGGCTGTAATGATGATACAATTTATGTTGCGCTGACATCGAGTTATAAATAAATTTACACTTTAAACAGTCGGGAGTGAATTCGGCGTGAAATTCCTCGCGCCAGCTACCAGCAAGGGCAGAAAAACGTCTGCCGGGTAAGCTAAATTCATATAAAATGGTTCACTACTATGTTTTTAAGAATCGTAATTGCGCGGGATGGAGAGTTGAACACTTCTTCGTTAATTTAAGGCCTAGCTGGACTTATCGAATTTTATGCACTCAAAATACGGATATATGATCCTATCACAGATATTAAAGAGGAAGTAATAACTGAGATTATTTTAACTTTACCCCGTCGTTGGGAATTTCTCTTGTATTGTGTAAGCATTTTACTTAGATTATATTAAAGATGCATTAATTCATTCATCCATTACAACCTATCAAAAGTTCACTGCTGAATATAGGCCTTCGCAATAAATTGCCTCATATGGGAGATGTTTGCCTTAGTTGCCACGCTTAGCAGGCGGATTGGCAACCGCAGTTTTTATTATTTCGAGATGTTATCAGGAAGATGCTGCTTCTCCTGTTTTAGTTTCCTTTTTTCGCCTGTTACGACAACCACAAGATAAATATTATGGATGCTCTTATACCGCCACTACGCAGCTACATTACGAATGTAATTTTTTTTGTGAAATGATGTGTAGCTAAAATGTGCATAAAAAATAAAATGGTGTTAGTACATAGTTTCAAGGTCACCTTTTCTTCTGCAATTACGTATGTTAAAACTGCCACCACAAAAACAAAAACTGTTATTTTCAACACATTTACATCAAGAATTTTAAAATTCTGCATCATACGACGCAACTGACAGCTCTGTTAACTTAGGAGCCTGTGGCGCTACGGGACCACGGGGATCGTATCCCGCACGGGTTAAAATGTTTGTAATTGGCTTGGCTTACAAGTAATTATTCCGGAACTGGATATTTGTCTATGTGCAATATACGTATGTAAAACCCCTCCACGATTCAGGAGGAAATTTCAGTTTGGGGATGACGTATTTTTAAAGCGAAAAAATACGAGTATATATAACTGTAACATGTATTTTTTAAACCGAAAAATTATATTATTTTGACAATTAAGCTGATGAGTCTACTTGATGCTAAGAGGCTACTCTTGGCCATGGATACTGTTTTAATGTAATACTTAAATTAGAAACACAAAAATATAATCTGCTACCTTTTACCCGTGACTTCGTACCCAAAGATGATGCGGTAATATAAAATACTGATTTATTATATTTACGCGAACGCTACACATTCAATGAAACTAGTTTTTACGGATTTTACGCGTTTAATTAACTTATTTTATATTCCCGACGCTTCAAGTATATCACTCATGGTGAGTTGTTCAACGTCGCAATGTCATACTAAACCACGGCTATTTTCAGTTTAAAATTATTATTTTTTTGTCCGACCTAAAGCAAATCACTGAAAAAAGCATATAGTATTTTAAAATCTTGCAGTGTTTAGCTTGGGTTGGGATTTAATTTTATTAATTGTAGAATCACAAACAGATGGACGCACCCAGCTATCTTCTCTATTAAAATAAAGATGTTTTTCGATTTCGATACCCTCGCGAATAAACCTTTGTAGGAATTGGTCTTCTTTTGAAAGGATTTGAGGTCTATTAAATTTGATGTAATGGTGGAGGTATTCCATACGTTTTCACAGACTGTAGACGGAAGAAGGTACACAGAAGAATCAACGCTCCGGGAAGCCATCTCCTGTTTCAGTTTCCCTCTGTCGCCTATAGTGGATGTTCTTTTGCTGCCACTACATAACAAATTTTATGATCATGTTGAAATATACTTTAATGGGAAATTGTAGCCACTTAATATTAAAAGGGAGATTACTGCATATTTAAGAATCCGCGACACACGCTGTCTCACTTTGAGCGCAAATTATAAAAATAATGGCTTTTTTTTTAGGAAGATTTTTAACTTATAACCGAATCCCGGTACAGATTTTTGGCGGCTTGTGGATTCGCAGAAGCATTATCAGTGTGCCTTTTTTTGAGAATAACCCTATGGTATGGAATACTTTTTGTATTACTTCTAAATACTCATTGTACATAGTACAGTACAATAAAAAAAATCCTAAATAGCATCTTCAACCTCGTGCTCAATTTACCGTAAACAAGTTATATAAAGAAACATAAGTTTTTAACATAATTTTACCTATCTAGTAAAACTTGTGAAGGAAAACGTTATATAGGTAAGAAATTTCATTTAAATCTTTAGAGCATTTTCTACCGTACAAAAAATTTTAACTAAAAAAACTGACCGCATTGCAGAATAAAAAATAAATTTATTAAAAAATATTATTAAAAAAAACAATTATAACAGCATTACACAATGTAATACATTCTACAATGTTATAATTTAAAAAAAAAAAACTCTATTTACGTTAACTGTACCAAGTTTAGAACCACAATTTCATACATAACAGACTGGCACATTTACACACGTACAAACTACGAACAAACTTCTGGAAATTTGCCTAACTGTTAGCAAAGTAGGCATCATAGTAAAACATGATGTCAGAATATGTACATTAAGAACTTTTAAAATGTAGCTCTTATAAACATTTTCATAAATGCGTGTGGAGACATGTGGTTATAACGACGGCTCAATAGCGCTGTGGATAAACGTTATTAATATAATACCGTTTTATTTGAGACTTCATATCAATATGGGTTAGTAACCAAATACAAAATCTTAGAAACTACGTTAAGTATTAGTTAATCACTGGAAGAACTGTCTCCATTCAGTGTTTTAAGTTTTTGTAAAGCTGTGGATTGCCGATGTTCATTGCAAAAGTCTCGCCACCTTCGACGTTGCTGCCCGTCGCCAGTCTGGGCATTTTATGTCTGGCGTAAACGAAATGGTCTGTGACACCACAAGGCTGCACTATAAATAGATATAAACAATTAATAGAATAAAATATTTATCTGGCATTTTCCATTGTTGCCTTTTTTCTTATTTTTTTGTTACTGTTTTTTTTTATAAAATTGAAATGACAAATGAACGTACAGTCCACCTGATGGTTAGTGGCTAATACAGCCCATGGACAACTGAAACCAAATTCATCATCATCAAAATGTAATGCTTCACAGCCTGTAATTATACTGGCTATCTTTGCTCTTTAGACTGAACGTATAGAGATATAATAGGTGACAGACTCCTAGGCAGAAAAGAAGTCCTACCACCTATTAAAAAGTACATACACGTTCATCATTGCGTAAAAATCGTATCATACTTTTATTCCGTTTGTCGTATCGTTGCGGCAACTCCTACGCTGATTTTTAGTAAGGGGCTATGATAGAAACAATGATGAAAACAGTTTGCATTTTTTAATAGTTTATGGGTGACAATCGAGCACACAGCCCACGTGATGGTAAGTGGATGCTGTTAGTGAAAAGTGTTGATGCGTTGTCACTCATAGGTGAAGATGGAATTCCTCGTTTTCAAGGTGTCCGGTATCCGTTACAAGGTATCCGGTTCTCTATACTCACCATATGAAACACACTTCTATTTTTATGCTGGTACTCCGTAAGAGCGTGGTGTTTCCTCGGTCGAGCCGACCGAGGAAACACAATAATACAACCACCTGATGATCACTTAGCTAGTTTGTTTTCATAGGCAATATTGAGTTTAAGCTCGCGCTCAACAACGTCAAAATTTGAGTCTGGCCTATATTATGTTACACAGAGTATGACATTGTTAGTAAAAACGCGAGATTGTCTCTGAATACTGGCCTTAGAGCTCAGAACATGGACTGACTGAATCATATGATGAAATATATTTATTTTATCAACGCAAGAAAATAAAATTTCATTTATCAAACAATAGTCGAACGACATGAATGACAGTCGAACCCGGGTTGCACGCGAACAGTGTTTATGACGAGCGCTTAACCCCTGAGCTATCACGCCTCTTACGATTTTTCAGTATCAGTAGCAAGCTGTCCGACTTTTATATGGCTTACTCATTGCCACTTTAGCTAACTGATCCGTTGGACTATGTCGGTTGCTCTGGTTCTACTGCAGATATACTAATTTTCTTTTACTTATTATTCTGTATTATTCTTAGGTACGAAGTGTTTTCGAGTAATTATTTATTATTTTTTTAATGTCTGGAATCCAAATTACTTGTCTTATATAGAGAATATTGAACAAATACAATGTAAATTTATTAAGGGATTAAATCATCGTACACAACATAAAAAAGCAGTTACAAGGAATCTTGTGATCACCATAACTTATTGCAGTTAAAGGACCGACGTACACTTCTACAAATTTTGTTTCTGCACAACGTCTGTAGTAATAAAATTGATAGTCCTGAATTGACATTTCAACTCCTACAATTTAATACTCCTTCGAAGCGTACCAGACATACATATCTATTTCATGTTCCGTTAAGTCGCTCGAAATATGCTCAAAATTCTGTCATTAGTCCTACACATAACTGCTATACCAAAAACTTTTCATCTATTGATATTTTTCGCGACAGTAAAACTTCCATAAAAAAAGAAATAATCTCAATTATAAGAAATAAGTAGTAATAAATAATAGTAATAAAAAATCACAAACATGCCACACCTCTTTACATCTTTCCCTACACTACCCACACTGCACCATACGTGTAATAAATACTAATAGTGGGTCATATCCTTTGTTATACCGCAAAAAACCTACAAGGCGGTCTCGACATCTAGTCGCTAAAAATATTCAAGGGTTGTCACAAAAACATTTACTTAGATAATAATATTATCATAACATTATATTTTATCTGTATTCCTTGTAATAATTATTTTTTCTATACAAAGATACAAACTAATTACAAAACTAGTTGCGTCTCGCAGCTTCACTTGATTCGTCGTGATGGAAACAAAGGCTTGTGCTGGTAGGTACCTACCTAATTTTACTATATTTTACCTATATAGCAGTATATAAGATATTCCGCTTAAAATTTTGGATAGGGGGTTTGAACAGAATAAATAAAACAAGGTAAATATATTATACGTTGGTTCTGTTTATTCAACCGCCTCGTTACAGATTTGCAACCGACATATATTTACGACATTTATTATTGGGTTTTTCTAATTGTCTTTTGTTGAATTTAATTATATAATGAATTCTCATCCTTACATATAATTCGATTAAAAATCTTGATCAAATATGTTGATTGTTTAATGTTATTTATACACCATTATTTTGTAAGTACCAAAAAAAAATTAAGTACAGTTGCAGCGGATGTTAATAGTGATAATGGCACTGTCAGAATTTTTTATTATTTATCTATCACAATTTTATCGATGTTTGTTTTTATCCAAAAACTAGCCTAACTTTATTGGCACAGTACTAGGACTACAACTACGGAAATTAATTTAGGCGTATTAAAAAGTAGCACTCAGCTATTTACAATTATTAAATTATTTACAGTTTGTACTTACATCTACGCACGCAAATATTTACACTATTACTAACCTACAAGTATTTAAGTACATGCGCACGTTTTATTAAATTGTTTTTTCAAGCGACAATAAAACGCCTTGCCGTTTGACTTTATTAAAAACGTCTATTATGAACTGATTTAGGTCCTGCATATTGGTAGGCTCACTCAATAGTCAGTACACTACTAGTAGTACATACACTGGTCTTTTTATTTCGCTTCACAAAATATCCATAAGCCATCGTGAAAATAAGAACACAAAATGAAAAGTAGTTACATTAATTTGCAAACGCGCGCTTCGTAGTGCAAATTACAAACTAAACTAAAAATAGACTGGGCGCCCGACAACGTAGCGCGACAAGCCGATTAATGAATGGATCGAATTGGAGTCAAAATTCAGTAATTACGTATAATAAATGAGTGACTAATTATTATCCTTTTTGTGAGATATTTTTTTAAATTAATTATTTTAAGTTTTTTCTACCTAAATGTGATCAGTAACAGACTCTGAGAGCACTTTTTTTTTGGTAATTACAAAATATGGGTGTATATTATATCCACACAATTGTAGCGACATGTTATAACATTATTTTTATATAAAGTAAGAACCTGTAATTGGCAGTATAAAATGTAAATATTTACAAACTTTATAATGTTACAAAATGCTGTTGGTTCTGTTGACAACAAATTAAAAAAAATGTATGACACTCATACTGTTGTGCGTAAGAGAGATAAAAATTTACAGCCTATGTAGACAAAATATTTTAAAAAAATGCAAAAGTGGAAAAATATATAGTTTTATGAAAATCAATAAGTAACAAATATACCTTGTCTATTTTTTGCTTTTTCCATAAAATACTATATTTTTTTGAAGTGCGTCTCACTGCTGGGCATAGGCTCGAACTTCTGAGGGTATATGGAGCAATTATCAAGAAATATACCATTCAAATTTCTTTGCATTCCACACATTCTTACTCAACACATGCTCAGAGGTAGAGGAAACAGCGAGGAAGCCCGCATGTCTAAGTAATTAAATATTTTGAATATATGTTGCCAAAGTCGTCAACATGCGCGAACTATACAATCCCTAAGATGCCCAAACAAAACGAAGTTGATAAAACGAATGATTGGTAATCATTGAGAATGATTCAATCAGTGATTCGATGCCGATAATATTACAATAGTTACATCGATTAACAATGTAAACGATCATTCGAATTTTCGAATGATTTTATTGTAAATACTATCCGTATTACGTACGAAATCTAACATCGATGTCACATCTGTAAGTACTGGGAGTTATAGTGGAAACACTATGTACGCAGTTGTTTACCATTATATTTATCTAGGATAAACAGTTCAATTGGTAGTTTTATCCAATTTCAACCAGAAAGTAACTTACAGATAAGCTGAACTTACTTCGGTATATTGCGGCATAATACATTCTTGTGCGTTTCAGTGCAAAAAGAGAAACGTATTACTGTTTTGTGTTTTAGAAAAAGAACAATCATGGTCTCAGCTGCTGGCCGTATCAGCAAGTAGTTTAATCCTATTTTAACAAGAAAGTTACTTACCGATAAGCTGAACTTAGGTAAAATGTGAAATATTTTCTTGCGCACTTAAGTGCAAAAAAATAAAAGATTTAGTGTTATATTTGTAGTTATAGGACAAACGTGGTTTCTTCTGCTGGCCGTATAGCGTTGAGAAAACCAAAACGATTTAGTTGTGACAGATAAGAACAGTTAGGAGGCTAAGTGCGTTTTCGTTGTTTTTGTTTTAGTAGTAGCAGGTTCAAGGTGCGGTGTTTTATGATATTTCTTTTGTAAAACTGAAGTAACAAGCGAACTTACAGGTAAGTGGCTACTGCAGTCCAGGAACACCTGCAGTCAACTCCAAACAGAGAAGACTACAGATGCGTTGTCAACTCTGAGGACTAAGATGGAATATATCTTATCTTACAGCCTGTAATTATATTCTTTCTACATGAAAGGTTTCAACTGGAACACAGTGCAGGAACTGCTATTTGGCGGCAGAAACAGGTAAATAAGAGGGTGGAACTTACCCCGATAAAGGACTTACGAAGCATAATTTGCATACCCAGCGCCATCTTCCATACATAGAGATAAAACCACCCTCTTGAAGCTCCTTATAGACACAGGCGCAAATCAGTCGTTTATCAGTCCCACAATAGTTGATTTTTTATTATTGACTTACCTTTAAATTACACCCCTTTTGAAGTATGTAATGTACAAACAGTAAGTCGTGGCGACTACTCCGCAACAATACCAGCTTTTACGGAACTGAAAGATGAAAACGAGTTACCATTAATCATCTATAACTTTCACGACTACTTTGATGGATTGATAGGATCAGATCTTTTAGATAAATGGCAGGCTACAATCGATTATAAAAATAAATTACTAAACACACTGAAAGTCCCTAATCCCAAAAATTTACAACTCACGAAATGCTAATTTATTTGAGGAAATTGTTCCAGCCGGCTTTCCTAAGTTAGTTAAATTCCCTATCAATGTCAAAGATGGTGAAGCGTTCATAACCGAGCTGGTAATATCAAACTGTATAATAAGCGAATGTCTGACGACTGTAACGGGTAATAGGAGAATTTTAGAAGTCCACTTCCCCAGCCGTGATGACGTTGTAATTTCTGTGAACCGACCAGTAACTGCCTAAATTCATAACTTTGAGGGTACGCATGTGCTTCAACGTGTCCCAGAGGTAATCTCTCTATTACGCACCGATCACATAAATTACAAAGAATGCAGTAATTTAGAGACTTTATGCACCCGCTATTTGGATGTATTTTACGTGGAAGGTAAAGCTTTGACCTTCACTAATAAAATTAAGCATAGAATTAAAACTACTAATGAGATCCCGGTATACACTAAAAGTTACCGCTATCCATTTATACATACATAGGCAGTAATCATGCCGGGCACGAGCTATCACCTTGTGGCCGTTAAATACTTGATTGCGCGGGAGAATATATGTATCTTAAATTAGAGGAATTAAATTTACTTACCGAGAAGCTCGTACTCACAATCACTAATCGGCATTAATTCTAAATATTGTGGTGTGTAATGTTGTATGTGTTATTGTATGTCTATGATAGTGTATAGCCGAAAAACACTAGCGATTATAAACTTTAAAACTAATTAAATTAACAATGCGGTAAGAACACAACAACGGGTGCAACAGCACGCGCGGATTAGCGAAGACTTATTGAACTAATGACCTTTTCCTTTTGAAGGTGAAGTGAAGGGACAATTTTTACTCACACCACCGCCATCTATGATAAATACTGGGAGATTATTTCGAGCGCATGTTCGGCACGACTAGACTCCCGGCCTTTGAAAAGTCTTTTTTTTGAAGGTGTTCTTTCCCTTTCAAAATATTTCACCATCAGTCCCAGAACGACTGTACTAGTTTGTCTAACAGCTGATAACGTTCTAACAAATGTATCGTTCGGTCTTCCACCGGGGCGGCGGGTAAATACTTAAGCGATGTTAAGGTCAAAAAATGAGAGGGAGTTATAGCTAGCGGCTCACTTGGATCTTGGCTCAACGTTGTACAAAGCGGACGCGAGTTGACTACATTTTCAATTTGACATAAAAATGTGTTCATTTCCTCGTAATTTAATATCTGCGAGCCAATAGATCTGTAAAGGTGCGATTTGACTGATTTAATTAATGGTTCCCATGATCCAAAGCGAGGTACACTAGGTGGTGTGTTTTTCCATTCTATTTTATACTCATTAAGCTGATGCACTAAAGCAGAGCGATATTGCGTTGACGTTATGAATTTAAAAGCTCGTCAAGGTATGATTTTGCACCCCGAAAATGGCTGGCGTTGTCAGAATGCATCACCGACACGTCCTCGGCGCGATATAAATCGTTTGAAGGCATACATGAAAGCAGGAGTACTCAAGTCGGTGGTGAGTTCAATGTGAATCGCGCGAGTTGTTAAACATAAAAATAGGCATATGTACGCCTTATAGCTTTGAACGCACTCAGCATTGATTGCACGTCTTGGAGTAATGAACAGCGGGCCTCCGTAATCGCAACCCGTTTGAAGAAACGCTTTGGGTACAACTTGAGTTCGTACCGGGGGCAAATCTGCCATAAGCGCACAAATCGATTTAGGTAATGTGCGAAAACAGTGATTCCATTTATCTATTATCGACCGGATAGTTCGTCTAGCGGTAATAATCCAATAACTCTGTCTTAATAAACTATCTAATAAATTAGAACCAGTATGGCAATGCATGCGATGATAATGATCTACAATGAGGTTCGAACTTTAAGTTAGCGTTACTTAATTTTACTCCAACGCGGATAAGCCCGTTGTGAAGAAACGGATTTAATTGAGAAGTATCTCGACTTCTGACGGCTTAGAGAATTCTTCATCAGCCAGCGGTAGCCATTTAACATAATCTAGCGACATGGGAGCGGTAGGTAAATTAACCGTAGTTTGATTTAAAACCAAACCTTCAATAGCGTATACTTTGGAGGGATTTATTCGGCTAAATAAGTTGATATTCACCTTTCGGTTTGCAAGACTCGAACGATCGCCTAATCCCTTTATGATAGTTTTGCGGTTTATTTGCCTTATATTCAGCCCTAATTTGCGGCAACATGCGGTCATGATAAAATTATTTTGCGAACCTGGATCGATCGATCGATCTACTAGTAACCGTGTTATTATGGCGGTCTAGCACATTAACTTGCGCGGTACCTAATAATGTGTTAATATTTTGTGGCTTTGAAATAAGACATAGTTTGTCGTCTGCGCTGCCAGCCGACAGAAAGGCTACACTGCCGTGTGAATCCTTAAGCTCTGGCTGTCGATCTGGAGCGGGAGAGCGCGGGCGCGTTGCAATCATATCGGGATTTGTAACAATTTGAGAATCCTTATCTCGCTTATTGATATAATTCGAGGTTTGTAAATGAATTAACGAATGATGGCGTGACCCACACACACGACAAACATTAGTGCTTTTGCATGCGTTCCAAATGTGCTTAGAACTGAGACAATTTGTGCATAAACGATTTTCTTTCACAAATTTATAGCGTTGTTCAGGTGAAAAATTCATGAATTCGCGACAATTATAAATATGGTCGTGCGATTTATTACAAAGTCTACATGTTGTCGATATAACGTCATTAGAATTCGATGTAATAAAAGAATGCCAGTTCTTTGGAACGGCAGGCAATTTAGTTTATCACTTTCTTTCGTTGACACTTTGTATGCGGGTGCGTTTACGCGTTGCATTATTTTCACTTGACCCTTTACGAAATTAATAAAGCTGTCATAAGTAGGTATGTCCACGTCTCGGACAGACATTTCAAACGCCTTTGAAGTGTCGCGATCTAAGCGCTTGAGCGCAAAATGAATAAACACATAATCACAAAGATTTGGTATATTTAATTCTTTAAGAGCGGCGATTGATGCGGCATATTTGTCAATGAATGCCTTTTATTGAGTTGAAGTTGTGGGATTAGGTAAAGCTTTTATCTCTAATATTGAGTTGAGAAAAGTACTCGCGAGGTAATGCTTGTCCTGATATTTTTTTATTAAAGCATCCCATATAGCATCGTAATTATCAGCGGTGGGGTTAATACCCGAAAAAACATGTTACGCTTTGCCTTTAAGTTTGCTAACCGGATAATAATTTTTTTCCTAGTTCGTTAACTCAGTATTAGAATTAATCGTCGAATTAAATGTTTCATAAAAGAGGCTCCATTTGGAAGGGTCTCCGTGGAACTCCTGAATTTCTATGGGAGGTAACTTAGGAAACGCAACCTTAGGCTTAGGAGCATTCATCGTTTGCGGCTTGCATATTTTGTTCTTTATACGTCTAACATGGCAGTACATGTCTTCAAAGCTACACCAGGCGTTGAACTCAGGAGTAAACTCAGGATCTAGTTCCATATTTATAGAATTAATGTCATGGATGCACTTGTGATATTCACTCCTGATATCATCGATGGTTTCGCATTGTGATATAAACATATCCTGAATAGCGGCATCGTTTATTTTTTTTTGAAAGATCAAAAATACGTTGCATGCGAGTAAAATAACCATCACGACATGTTTCCTTAATAAATAATTCCTTATTCAGGGTTTTGGGAGTGGCTGCCATATTTTCAAACTAATGAAAACCGAGTGCAAATTAATGATGTAAAATTACAAAACATACAAAGTATATATATATATCAGTTCCGCACAAATAATAAATGCAATATTTTAACAAGTCACACACACTATAAAATGATCTACGTCATCCAGAATACATGAATAATAATTGCGGGAAATAAAAAACAATGGCGGGCGGTAAGTGAAGAAAGTAACTGACGATGTGATGTGAGAAATTTTAAATTTCGGTAAGAAATCGAAGTCCTCACAGAAATATAATCATGCCGGGCACGAGCTATTACCTTGTGGCCGTTAAATACTTGATTGCGCGGGAGAATATATGTATCTTAAATTAGAGGAATTAAATTTACTTACCGAGAAGCTCGTACTCACAATCACTAATCGGCATTAATTCTAAATATTGTGGTGTGTAATGTTGTATGTGTTATTGTATGTCTATGATAGTGTATAGCCGAAAAACACTAGCGATTATAAACTTTAAAACTAATTAAATTAACAATGCGGTAAGAGCACAACAGCGGGTGCAACAGCGAGCGCGAATCAGCGAAGACTTATTGAACTAATGACCTTTTCCTTTTGAAGGTGAAGTGAAGTGACAATTTTTACTCACACCACCGCCATCTATGATAAATACTGGGAGATTATTTCGAGAGCATGTTCGGCGCGACTAGGCAGGAAGTACATAATATATAGTATAGATCAAATAAACAAGATTCTGGAACAAAACATCACGAGGCCCTCTAACTTGGCATGGAGTTCTCCCATTTGGGTGGTCCCCAAAAAAGCAGATGCTTCGGGAAAAACCAAGTGGTGGATAGTAGTGAAATTTCGCAAAGGCAACGAACGCATCAAAGGACAAGCAATAAAAATTATAGACATGCCGCCGAGCGCTGAGGGTGTAAATCTTCAAAATCAACCCATTTTAACACTTAATTCTATCAATCTTTAAAGTCTACAATCCAGTAACTCTGAACTGACTTTGCAGCAGCTGAACACGTGACGGAAATCATTTATCACACATAGTTTC